>VSMD01092600.1:11902-81769 GCA_008750895.1 Mirza zaza | reverse complement strand
CTGAAAAGGCAGGATATCCCAAAGTAGGGCATCGCAGGTTATAAGTGGGTTTAAAGATTCTTTGAGGCCGGGCGCGGTGGCTCAAGCCTGTAATCCTAGCTCTCTGGGAGGCCGAGGTGGGCGGATCGTTTGAGCTCAGGAGTTCGAGACCAGCCTGAGCAAGAGCGAGACCCCATCTCTACTATAAAAAATAGAAAGAAATTAATTGGCCAACTAATATATATAGAAAAAATTAGCCGGGCATGGTGGCGCATGCCTGTAGTCCCAGCTACTTGGGAGGCTGAGGCAGCAGGATTGCTTGAGCCCAGGAGTTTGAGGTTGCTGTGAGCTAGGCTGACGCCATGGCACTCACTCTAGCCTGGGCAATAAAGTGAGACTCTGTCTCAAAAAAAAAAAAAAAAAAGATTCTTTGATTTGTAATTGGCTAAAGAAACGAAGCTTTGTCTAAAGTCCTGGAATGTTTTAAGATGAGGAAGTTTGTTAATCTGAGACAAGTCACTGGACATAGACTCAAGTGATGTGTTAAGTAAATTGAAGACCTGCAGGTGCAGTTTGAGCTTTGTCTTGCATAGCCTTAGGCCTGTTACTGAGTTACAAAGGATATCTCCAAGAGGCACCTCTGACCTCCCTTCTCATGGCCAGCAACTACAAACAAGGTATGTCTGGGGTCCCCTTGGCCAAGATGGGGTCCATTAAGCTGGCTGGGGGGTTTAACCCTTTGCACTCAATTGCTTTTTTCTCGATTCCTTTATTCTACTCAGGATTTAATTTTTTAAATACCCCAGATTTTACAAACCGCGGCAGTAAAATAAAAAACTGGAGTTTCTTTTCATACAAACTTATTTATTTGGATTTTTTATATTTCAAATTATTGATACATTCGAAGAGTAATTTTAATCTCTATAATTTTTGCTAACCATGTCGAGTCACACTCGATATCCAAGTGCAAAGGGTTGAGATTTTACTTTAGTTCACACAAGTAATCTGCCCTTCTCCCCAATACTCACCAACAGACAATGGTGTAGCAGCTAAGGTTAGCCCTAGTAGATGCTCCCACTCAGATAGGGAAAGGATGGAAGGAAGCAGTCACTGGTCTGTAGTGGTTCTGAAAGGTATAAAAAAGCTTTAAAAAGTTCCCTACCTGGGATTGGGGTAAATTCCTTGACCAGATCCTGGTTCTGTCCCTGGAAGTGGCTCCCTACTCCACTGTTCCCTGTGGCTCTCGGGCTCACCCTTTGGCAGGCTCATTAAACTCAGCGGCCATATCTGAGGGAACTGCTGAACAACGGTGTTCTCATCTTGCTTCCTGCCTGTGGACTGCTGGAGGGTCCAAGAGTCATGTCATTTCAAGTATTGAAATTGTCGCCGCTTCTCTCAGTTCAGACGAATGGCTTTTGTGGAGATACAACTTTCTCAGAACTTTAGTTGGCTTCACAAACGTGTGGTTCTGGCCAGCTCTAAGTGCTACCGCACTTTCCAGGGCATGCCTCTCTAGACGTCATTGCTAGTTTCTTGAAATTTCCAGTCTTCCTAAGAGAGCCGCCATCTTGGTCTCATTATCCTCAGCCATTTTGACCAGGCGGAAGGATTTACTGGGAGCCATATTAATGGATTCAGAGGTTTCAACAGAGTGCGACCTCTTCACCCTTAATTTGGTCATTGCCATAGGGCTGAGAATGAATAAGCACTTCTCTCACAGAAATGCTTTGCTATTTTTACCATTGACCCTTTTTTTTTTTTTTTTTTGAGACAGAGTCTCACTTTGTTGCCCAGGCTAGAGTGAGTGCCGTGGCATCAGCCTAGCTCACAGCAACCTCAAACTCCTGGGCTCAAGCAATCCTGCTGCCTCAGCCTTGGCTAATTTTTTCTATATATATTAGTTGGCCAATTAATTTCTTTCTATTTATAGTAGAGATGGGGTCTCGCTCTTGCTCAGGCTGGTCTCGAACTCCTGAGCTCAAACGATCCGCCCACCTCGGCCTCCCAGAGAGCTAGGATTACAGGCGTGAGCCACCGCACCCGGCCTACCATTGACCTTTTGAGAATTAGAAGGGGTCGGGTCGTCATCTGCGGCGTATGCATCTTGCTGTGTAAACCTGTATCTTGCTCTTGCTCTATAATCCTATCTCACTCCCCTGCAATAAATTTCACCTCATGCTTGCCTTACTTTGGTGTGTCTGGTCATTCCTTGGCCAAGAGAACCCCAAGAACTGAGAACCCAGAATGAGATTGCCAAACCCCACCCTTCCCAGGAAGGAACCAGAGACAGGGGAGGTCACTTGGGAAAACACTGACCATGACAAAGGCCAAAGTGAGGACACTGCAGTGGGAATTCAGGTGGGGCAGATGTAAGTCCTGAAAATGTAGAGCTTGAGTTCGCCTGTGACCCTGGGGAGGCGCTGACAGGGGTGGGGAGGAATTATAATAAATTATTTTTGTATAGCACTTTATAAAACATTTCTACAACTATTAACTTATTTGTTCCTCATCTCAGATCTGGAAATAGATCTTATCAGCCCATTAAATCCTGTTAGTCTGATCCAAACGCTGATGCACCTGCTCTCCTCACCCCCCACCCCCCTACCCCCGACCCCACCGTCATCACAAACTCCAGGGACTAAACTCTGGTAAAGGAGATGTGACCCTTAGCTGGGTAGTTTAGGGTAAGTGGCAATGGCCACTACAACAGGGCAGGCAGAATATTTTCCACCCTCTGTCCTTGTCCACCCTTCTCTGTAGAGTGGGCTGACCTTTTCACACCACGTTGCGAGGCCCCCTGGCCCTCTGGCTTCAGGTTGGGTTTCAGTGGGAGTCCCCAGACAGCTGGCTTGTGCCTCTACAGATGTGGCTGTTCTTGCCTTGTTCCAGTAACCACGTCCTGCCCCTGCTCCTCCAGGCCTAGGAGGTGGAATGACTGTCAGCCATTTCCCAGCCGTGGGGAACTGCACAGCCCCTACTTCATCCATGCCTTTATAAATAATCCCTTTATTAAGTTCCTCCAAAGGGCCCCATTTGGAGGGTGTGCATCCTTTGTTTGCTCCAGGGTCTTGATGAGAAAGAGAAACCCCCAAATCTCAGTGGCTTGAGCCAGAGAAAGGTTATTCCTTGCTCATGTCACAACCCACAGTAGGTCTGTTTGTGTGTATATATGTGCACATGCGTGGAAGCTCCAGGAAGAGACAGAGGAAGCTGGGTCGCATGAAGTTGTGGGCGGAGGATTGTCTAGTCAGACTGGAGTTTCTCTGGAAGGCACAGGGTACATTGACATAGGTTGGCAGCTGGCAACACTTCAGAAAATGACCCTACATATAGGTCACTGTGTTCTCACTGTAATCAAATGGTTGTCAAAACTGCTAAGAAATAGGAACCTCTTCCTATTCCCTTGGGCCATGAGAATAATTTCCACTTACTTATTATGTTCTTTATTAAGCAACTACCAAAAGCATAAGGCAATCTACTAGGCTCTCTGGGAAGCACAAAGATGATTCAGATTTAGAATCTACCCTCAAGACATCTTGAAATATCTTCATATTTAAATTTTATTTTTAAACTTACATACAATAAAATTCTTTCTTTTTCTTGAACAATTTTATCGGTTTTTAAATTTTCTTATTTGTAATTCTTTGCATGTTTTTTACCAAGATATAATTCACCTACTATAAAATTCACCATCATAAAGTGTATAGTTTAGCAGCTTTTAGTATATTCAAAGAGTTATGCAACAATCACCACTAATGCTAGAACATTTTTATTACCCCAAAAAGAAACACCATACCCGTTAGCATCGTCTCCCCATTCTCCTTTCTCCCTACCTCTTGGCAACCACTAATTTCCTTTTGGTCTCTATGGATTTGCCTACTCTGGACATTTCATATAAATAGAATCATGTAATATATGTTCCTTTCTGACTTACTTCTTCCACTTAGCATAGCATTTTCAAGATTTATCTATGTTGTATCATGTTTCAATATTTCATTCCTTTCTATGGGAAACAATATTTCGTTGCATAGATATACCACATTTTGTCTATTGATTCATCACTTGATGGACATTTGAGTTGTTTGCACTTTTTGGTTATTATGAATAAAGCTGCTATGAACATTTCTGTACAAGATTTTGTTTCAACACCTGTTTTTAGTTCTCCTGGGTATATGATAACTGGTTGCATAGCTTTTTGAAGAACTAGCACTGTTTTTCATAGTGACTTCACCATCATCACCAGCAATTTATGAGGGTTCTGTGATTGCCACGTCCTCGATAGCATTTATTGTTTTCCATTTTTTGATTATAGCCATCCTAGTAAGTGTGAAGAGGTATTTCATGATGGTCGTGATTTGTTTTTCCCAAATGATATATAATGTTGAACATCCATTTCATGTGCTTATTGGCCATTTGTATATCCTATTGGGAGAAATGTCCATTCAAATCCTTTGCCTAATTTTTAAATTGGGTTGTCTTGTCACTGTTGCACTGTGAGAGTTCTTTATATATTCTGGATATTGGACCCTTATCAGATGATTTACAAACATCCCTCGCATCTGTGGGTTGTCTTTTCATTTTCTTGATAGTGTCCTTTGACACACAAAAGTTCTTAATTTTCAAGAAGTCTAACTTGTCTATATTTTTTAGTTGAAAAAGAAACTACTGCCTAATCAAAGGATTACACCTGTAAATCAAAAGATTTACACCTACATTTTCTTCTAAGAGTGTATGGTTTTAGCACTTACATTTAGGTCTTTCATCCATTTAGAATTAATTTTGCATCTGATACGAGGCAGGGTCTAACTTGATTCCATTACATGTGGATATGCAGGTGTCTCAGCACCATCTGTTGAAAAGATTACTCTTTCCCCGTAGAATGGGCTTGGCATTGTTGTCAATCTGGTCTAGGACACTTATTTGTTGATAACTCTGCTCATTGTATGTCTATTCAAATTTCCATTTCTTCCTGAGTCAGTTTTGGGAGTTTCTATCTCTTTAGGAATTTTTCCATTTCATCTATGTTATCTGATTTGTTGTCACACAATTGTTCACAGGGTTCCCCTATAGTACATTTTATTTCTGTAAGTTAGGTAATAATATCCCCTCTTTCAGTCCCGATTTTACTGATTTGAATCTTATCTTTCTCTATTTTTTTTTGTCTAAATACTTGTCAGCTATGCTTATCTTTTCAAAGAACCAATGTTATGGGTTGAATTGTGTTCCCCAAAAAGGTATGTTCTTCTAGTTCCCAGAATGTGCAAATGTGGTCTTATTTGGAAATAGGGTCTGTGCAGATGTATAATCAAGTTAAGATGAGGTTATAGTGGAGTGGAGTGGGCCCTGATCCAATGAATGATGTCCTTGTAAGAAGAAAGAAATTTGGACCCAGACACAGTGGAGACTACTAAGTGAAGATGGAAGCACAGAATGGAGTGATGTGTGAACAGCAAAGATTGCCAGCAACCACGAGAAGCTAGAGGAAGGCATGAAACAGATTCTCCCTCAGAACCTCCAGAAGAAATCAACCTGGCTGATTTCAGACTTCCAGTCTCCAGAACTGTGAGAAAATAAATTTCTGTTGTTTTAAGCTGCCCAGTTAGTAATCATTCGTTACCGCATCCCTAGGAAACCAATATGAAAATTTGGGGGGTTGCTCATCTTGCCTATTGATTTTCTGTTCTCTATTTCATTTATTTGCACTCTAATGTTTTTCCTTTTACTTGTTTTGGGTTTAGTTTGCTCTAGTTTCTTAAGGTGGAAGTTTAGATTATTGATTTAAATATCCTTTTTTTAAACATACGCCTTAACAAATACACATTTCCCTCTGAGCACTGCATTTAATGCATTTCATAAGTTTTGTTATGTAACATTTTTATTTTCAAGCATCTGGAATTGTTTTCTAATTTCCCTTGTGATTTCTTCTTTGACCTGTTGGATATGAAGAAGTATGTTTTTTCATTTCTCCATATTATTCTGTGTACAATAAGGCAGTTTTATCTCTCTCCCTTTTAAAATATTTTTATTATTTATGTAGCATTACTATACCCACTGTTAGGAAACTCTCTTCTCTCACTCAGCAAAATATTTTAGGTATTATTCCATATGAATACATAGCTTCCTTAGTTCGGGTTTGTTTGGTTTTGCTTTTATGACTGCACAGGATTCTTTCAAAGGGATGTACTATAATTTATTACTCCTTCCCACATTGTCCCATCATTTGTTATGGCAGTCAATGCTGCAATGAATGACTTTACACAGAACACTTTGCGCTTATGCAAGGATATTCTGTAAGTTAGAATCCTAAAAGTGGAATTACTGGATCAAAGACAGCTGCATTTGTCATTTTGATAGATATTGCCCAGTTTCCCTCTATAGAAATTGTGCCACTTGTTAATCCCATCAGCAACGTTTGAGAGCGCTTGTTCCCCACAGCTTATAAAACGTAACTGGGTCGTGACCCTATGACCCTCCTCCCAAGTTAACCTCTCTAAGCTTCCCACTGTTCTTGAAACAACATCCGCACTGCCTGCCACGGCCTGCAAGGACTCTCCTGCACTATTTTGCTCCTGCCTGCCTCACCTCTCATGCTCCACTGAAGCTGAATGTCGGGGAGATCGGGAGGATCATTATAGAAACCAGGAAACTGGCCAGAAGGGGTGAGTAGAGCGGGCACTGCTTCCCCAGGGGGACGTGTGCACTGGGCTTACGTCTGGAGTGTGGGAAGAGCAAGCATGCCACGGAAGGCTGCAGCTTCACAACTTTGAGGGGTTGCCATCCAGGATGCTGGACTCCAGGGAAGAGGGTGTTCAGGGAGGGGTCCCATATTAAAACCATCAGCCTTGAGGTGAGTCATGTCATGGGTCAGCCAGCAGGGGGCAGTGTTCTGCCTTATTGTGCATGGAATAATTCTAAATTTTCCAGAGGACCAGGCCTGGGACAGTATACTCTTTTGTAAATTATCTTGTACATTTTGAATTTTGAAACTTGTTCAAGTAAATACTACTCAAAAAAGTAAACACAATTAATAAAATGTTTTTACTCTATATTTTATGCAGACATAACTGACTTACAGTAAAGTGCATTAATCTTAAGTATAATTAGCAAATCTTAACATATGTATATACCCCAGTGACCATTTCCAGGGGCTGTTTCTCCATGAGAGCACAGAGCCGCACCGAGCTGTCCTCTGGGGGTTGGTGACCATCAGTGTTCTACGAATTAGTCTCCAGCAGCCCAATAAGGAGCCGTGCTGCTCCCTGTGGCTCAGGCCTGAGGGCTGGGACCACCTAGGGGGCTGAGGGCCCTGATAAACTGTGCCCCTGGAGTGGGTGAGGCCCAAGGCCCACCCTAACCACAACCTTCTGAGTCTTGTGGTCATTCAGTGCTTCCTCCAGGGGTCTGCAGACTGTAGGGAGTGGTGTGGGGGGTGGGGGTGGGAGTCCGGTGGTTGGCACGGGTCCCAGAACTGTCTCAGTTGTGCAGAGTGAGACACCTGGTGCTTATCCACACCTTGAACCCTACAAGGCACCACTGCCTTTTCCCCACACCAGAAATGGCAGCTCTGAAGAGGAGGGACTAACAGATATGCCTAAGCACCTGCTATGCACCAGGCTCTATTCTAGGTGCCCCGGGATATAGCAGGTCCCTGTCCTCCGGGAAGTCTAGCAGCAGCAACAGAAAATCAGACAAAGAAAGACACAAATAGGAGAGATAATTTGAAACCAGGGCTAAGTGCCTCCAAAGAAGAAGGAGCCAGGAGTGTGTGGGGGTCAGGAGTCCGTGGGCGGGTGACCTGGGAAGTTTCTCTTGACCAGGCAGCACCTGACCTGGGACCCGATGGCCAGGAGGAGGCCCCCACACTAAGAGCCAGGAGCAGTGCGTGCAAAGGCCCTGAGATGGAAAAGACCTTGGCTTGTTTGAAAAACAGGAGACCACTGTAGCGAGGAAGTGCATTATAATAGTTTCCTAATGCTACTGTAACAAATTGCCACAAACCCAGTGGCTTAAAACAGCACAGATTTATTATCTTATAGTTCTGGAGGTCAGAAGTATGATATGGGTCTTACAGGGCTAAAATCGAGGTGTCCACAGAACTGCATTCCTTCTGGAGGCTCTAGGAGAGAATCTGTTTCCTTCCTTTTCTGGCTTCCAGAGGTTGCTTCCTTCCTTGGCTGGTGGCCCCAAACTCCAACTCCAAAGCAGCTGGCCCCACCTGCTGCTTCTGTCATCCCTCAGCCTTCTCACCCTCTGGCCTTCCTGCCCCTTGTTAAAGGGCCCTCTTGAGTACACTGGTCTCACTCAGATGGCCCAGAATACTCTCCGCATCTCAGGAGCCTTAACTTAATCACACCTGCAAAGTCCCTTTTGTCAGATACACAGGTTCCAGGGATTAGGGACATTTGGTGGTGGGGGAGGCATTGTCCTGACTCCCACAGAGAGTACAGAGAGGTAGAAGATGAGCTGAGGAAAGTCAGCAGGGAACAGAACACATGGGACGAACCTGGGCCTTTATAAATCATAACTAGGGAAGCAACACTTTCTGATTTATTTAAGGCCAAAGCCCTGGCTCCTGGGTGGAGAATGGGTTGTTGAACAGCAAAAATGGAAACAGAGAGACCGGAGAGGATGCCAGTGAGCACCCCAGAAAGAGATGCGGATTCTGGGCTGGAGTTGTAGCTGTGCAGGTGGAGCACAGGGGCTGGATTCTACCTCTGTATTTGGAGGTAGAGCTGACAGCATTTGCTCCTGGATTTGATCTAGAAATGCCCTCACTGGGGGGTTGTTTGCAGAGAAGTCACCTGTGCCCCAGCCTGGATGTTTGACACCAGGAGACTCTCTCCACATAGGAGGATGCCTGGTGGAACCATCAACAACAGCATCTCTGGATATTACATTTGAGGCCTGGAAGTCTCTTTGCAGACCAAGGGCAAAGTGCATAGGACAAAAATGATTAACATTCCAGCTTTGCCCCATTCCTGCTCCCACCTGCTAAAGGCATCCCCACTTTGCTCGTTCCAGTTCTCCTCTATGGTCTGATCTCAAAAGGAAATCTTGTGGTTCCCTAGAAACATGATCAGAAAAAAAGAGGAGAAGGAGTCGAAATCCCAGAGACAGGAGAAAACAGGATAGGAAAGAAAAGAGATGCACAAACCTCCATCCCCTAGGAGAGGACATTTTAGGGAGTTTGAAAAGAAAAGGTTGAAAGCAGATACAGAACATTGGGGAAGTGGATGGGAGAGGAAAGAAAATAGTAGGAAGTTTTGCAATGTTTAGGAAAAAAAAAAAAAGAACTAGACTCATTCTGAAATTCCTTTTAGTTGCAAGAGTGCATTTCTTTGACTGTAGAACACCCTGAGTCCTGGACCAGCCAGGTCATGGTTTTTTGATTATTATTATTGGTTTAATAAATGATAATACATCCAAGTATTGTGCTTTGTAGTCATGATGTTGCAGAAATGTATCTACTAATCCAGAAAGACATTCAAGATATGTCTCTAAGTAGAATCAATGTGTCAAAAACAGTATAATATATGATTCCATTCAAAAATGTCTATGTTTAAATATAACCATATGTATGTAAGGATTGAAAAGAATAAAGAATTGGTAAGAGGCCGGGCGCGGTGGCTCAAGCCTGTAATCCTAGCTCTCTGGGAGGCCGAGGTGGGCGGATCATTTGAGCTCAGGAGTTCGAGACCAGCCTGAGCAAGAGCAAGACCCCATCTCTACTACAAATAGAAAGAAATTAATTGGCCAACTAAAATATATATATAGAAAAAATTAGCCGGGCATGGTGGCGCATGCCTGTAGTCCCAGCTACTTGGGAGGCTAAGGCAGCAGGATTGCTTGAGCCCAGGAGTTTAAGGTTGCTGTGAGCTAGGCTGACGCCATGGCACTCACTCTAGCCTGGGCAATAAAGTGAAACTCTGTCTCAAAAAAAAAAAAAAAAAAGAATTGGTAAGATTATAGGTATTAGTTATGTTCTTTTTGCTTTTCTGTATTTTCTTACTTTCGGTAATATGCATTCATTACTTTGATAATAAAAAAAAACACTCGAATAATAAAAATAATTCATTTGCATTTTTGTTTGGGTTGTTTTCCTACTTTAAAAAATTCTGATTTGTTTCCAGGGAGTCATGCCTGCTACTTCTGTTAAACATGCTTTCGTGATTAAGAAAAAATGCTGAGACTTCCATTTCTAGTCAAGATGGAGAAACAGACACCAGGTCTACCTTCTTGCCTGAAACAACCAAAAAACCAGACAAGACATGTGAAATGACAGTTTTTAAGACACTGGGCATCAGCCAATGAAGCATTCTCATTGATTTTGAGAGACAAGAAACAAACAAACCAGCATATAAATGTATAAATTGTTCTGATTTCTTAGATATGACACAAAAAGCATAATCTTTAAAAGAAGGAAATTGATAAATTGGACCTTCATTAAAATGAAAGACTTCTGGCCAGGTGAGGTGGCTTACACCTGTAGTCCCAGTTACTTGGGAGGTTGAGGCAGGAGGATCGCCTAAGCCCAGGAGTTTGAGGTTGCAGTGAACTATGACCAGCCACTGCACTCTAGCCTGGGGCAATAGAGGAAGCAGAAGGAAGCAGAAGTCCTTCCCTTTTTTTTGAGACAAAAAAATGTCTTTGTCAGACATTGTCAAGAAATTAAAAGACATGCCACAGTCTTGGAGAAAACATTTGCAAATCATGTATCTGACAAAAGATTTGTATACAGGCCGGGCGCGGTGGCTCAAGCCTGTAATCCTAGCTCTCTGGGAGGCCGAGGTGGGCGGATCATTTGAGCTCAGGAGTTCGAGACCGGCCTGAGCAAGAGCTAGACCCCATCTCTACTATAAATAGAAAGAAATTAATTGGCCAACTAATATATATAGAAAAAATTAGCCGGGCATGGTGGCGCATGCCTGTAGTCCCAGCTACTTGGGAGGCTGAGGCAGCAGGATTGCTTGAGCCCAGGAGTTTGAGGTTGCTGTGAGCTAGGCTGACGCCATGGCACTCACTCTAGCCTGGGCAATAAAGTGAAACTCTGTCTCAAAAAAAAAAAAAAAAAAAAAAAAAAAGATTTGTATACAAAACATATAAAGAACTCTCAAAACTCAATAATAAGGAAAAAAACAAATAAAAAGTTGGTATCAGATTTGAACAGATCCTTCACCAAAGAAAATACATATAGAGATGACAAGCACATTTCCGAAAAGTGCTCAGAAATGGTTAATGATATGCAATGAGATAGTACTACATATCTATTAGAGTGGCTAAAATTTAAAAAACTGACGATACCAAATGTTGTCAAGGATGTGAAGAAACTGGAACTCTCATACATTGTGGGAATGCAAAATGCTACAGTCACTTCGGAAAATAATTTGATAGTGTCTTAAAAAGTTAAACATACACCCACCATATGATCCAGCCATTCCACAACTAATTATTTACACAAGAAAAATGAAAGCATGTCTACACAAAGCCCTGTATATAAGATTCCTATAGAAGCTTCATCCATTTATTAAAAAACTGGAAACAACAAAATGTCCATTAACAGGTGAATGGGTAAGCAAATTACTACTTAGCAATAAAAGGGAAGAACTATTAATACAAGCAACAACATGATGAATCTGAGAATAATTTTGCTGCATGAAAGAAACCAGACCAGAAACACGAGTACAATCTGTGTGATTCCATTTATATAAAATTCTAGAAAATCTAAACTAATTTATAGTGACAGAAAGCAGATGATTGGTTCCCTGGGGACAGAGAAGGTGAGGATTACAGGGTGGGAGGGACATAGAGGGGCATGAGAAAACTTTTGAGGGTAACAGATATGTCATTATTTAGATTGTAGTGATGGTTTCGTGGGTAGACACATATTTCAAAACTTAGTCACATTCTATACTTTAAATATATGCAGTTTAATGTGTATAAATTAAACCTTAATAAAACTTTATTATTATTATTATTTTTTATTTTTTTTTTTGACAGTCTCATTCTGTTGCCCAGGCTAGAGTGTCGTGGCATCATTATAGCTTACTGCAACCTCAAACTCCTGGTCTCAAGCAATCCTCAGCCTCCTGAGTAGCTGGGACTACAGGTGCATGCCACCATGCCCAGGTAATTTTTTCTATTTTTAGTCACCCAGCTAATTCTTTCTATTTTTAATAGAGATGGGGTCTCACTCTTGCTCAGGCTGGTCTTGAACCCCTGAGCTCAAGGGATCCTCGTGCCTCAGCCTCCCAAAGTGCTAGGATTATAGGTGTGAGCCACCACATCCAGCCCATAAAACTTTTTTTAATGCTGATATAACAAACATAAATATTTCCCCTCACTGGTTCAAATTTTCCCATCTTCCTGTGCCATGCACACTGCATGAGGTGGGGAATGAGGGACTGGAATTATCTGAGGCCAGTGAAGGTGATTAAGGCTTAGTGTCTGTTCCACAATATACTGCTTTCATTGCTGAAAGCTTGCATGCTCATTACAGCAAAGTCAGAACAATGTAAACCTTCATATGCTCAGACTTCCTATGGTATTTTTATAAACATTTTTGAGTGAATGGAGAAATAAACAATCACACTCTGTTCTGTGATGCTTTGATTTCCCCCATAGGTCTCAGATCTTAGAAGACAAAAAACTTCAGTCTTTATGGATGAATTACTACCAATTCCACATACAAGTCCTTTTTTTTTTTTTTTATAAGAGTTGTTTATTTATTTATTTTTGAGAAGGGTCTCACTCTGTTTGCCCGGGCTAGAGTACAGGGGTGTCATCATAGCTCACTGCAACCTCAAACTCCTGGGATCAAGGGATCCTCCTGTCTCACCCTCTTGAGTAGCTGGGACCACAGGCACATGTCACCATGCCCAGCTAATTTTTCTATTTTTTTATAGAGATGGGGTCTCGCCATGTTGCTAGAAGTTTCCAACTCCTGTTCTCAAGTGATTTTTCCACCTTGGCCTCCCAAAGTACTGGGATTACAGGCATGAGCCACTGCGCCTAGCCAGGATTGCCTATTAAGAACCTTCTAGATTATAAAGGGTTATACAGGTTTAGACTCAAATTGAAAGCAGCACATTTCTACCACTGAGAATACTTTCTAAGAGGGCTGGCTACCTTGCGAGAGTTCTAGTGCACATGCTCACAAACACAGAATTGGTGCCTTTGCTGCCTGGGTTCAACTCTTCGATTACGCTGCTCGTGTTTTCATACCATAAACTGCCATCCATTTAGCTTCATCATGATTAGTTCAGTTTGTGGTCCGTTGCTTGTCCCACTCTACAGAGTGTAGGCCTATTTGCTTCAAAAGAGGTTTTGGTCCATAATTTTCCAGGACATGAATTTGAATACATGTCATAATTCATATATAAATTGTCCATTCTCCAATTACTCAAGCAGATGCGTCATAGCCTCACCCTCCCACCCCCATTTTTTCCTTTATACAATGACTCAGTTGTAAATGCCAGGTTCCCCCTCTCCCTCCCTAAGTTGGGAAGTGGAACCACATAGTGTGGGTGGGTCGTGGGGCCCCGTGGATCCACAGCCAGTGTTGACAAGTCCCTGGTGCAGCGGGAAGAACCATGAACCCACTGTCAGGTGAGCTGGTGTAGGTTCTGGTTTGTGACCTTACCAGGTCACCTTACCTCTCTTGAGTTTCTCTTAAAAATGGAGCTGATGATGTGAAGTTTCCAGATTTGTCGTAAGAATTAAATGTGATAAGTGGTGCTTTGTGAAAGTGCTTGGTACACTAGACAAGCCTCTACAAGGCTAGGCCTGGTCTTCCTTTTGTAAACCCAAAGCACTCAGTACAATGCCTGGCACACAGGAGGCACTATGTCAACATTTCTCAAATGAATGAATCAATAGCTCCCAGCTCTCGTAAGGTGCTCCTCCATTAGAATGCACGGCCCTTGGCTGTAGGACATGTGCCGTTGCCCCAACTCTCATTCTGCCAAGAAACCAAATGCAATGATCCCCAAAGCCCTAGTGGTAAATGTATCAATCCTCCATGTGCATTTGTGTTAGTTTTTGGAGTCTTAGAAAGGAGGATCCAAAAAGATTTTAAAAGGCATCTAGTTCAGCCTCCAACCTGATGCTTGGACATCTCTTCAGCCTCCTCAGGGAGTCCCCAGACAGCCTCTGCTTGGACACCTCTAATAACAGGCAGCTCACTCCATGGATGGGCAACCCAAACAGTCAGAAAGTTCTTTCTTAAGTCAAGTGTGTCTCCCTGTTGTTGCTACCTTTCTGTTTTAGTTCTCCCTTCTGGAGTAGCACAGAGTCAATCTACTCCCCTCCTGCACAGCCCTTCAGACAGTAGCAGCCAGTGGCCAGGACTCCTGAAGTTTCTCCTGAAGCCTCCCTGGTCTCTACAATTGTTCCTCATCTGACATCATTTGAAGTTCCCCCTCTGTCCCCAGTCCTGGTCACTTTTTGCTGTACAAGCTCCCAGTTTGCCTACCTCTTTTTTTAGAGTGTGTATCTAGAAATAGACCCAGAACTCCTGAGGTGGCCTGGCATAGCTGACACAGAGAAGACAGAACTGCCAGCTCCTTCCTCTTTCCAAGCCCCTGCTTTTGGTGAGAGCAGCTCAAGTTCCCATTTGCTTTTTCCAGCTGCTCCACCATAGTTCTGATCCCTGTTTTGCTTCCTGTTGAGTAAAACTTTATGGGGTTTTTCATACCCATTGCTATGTCATTGGCAGCATTAATATAACCGCTAACTGAACTTTAGCATTCCCATCCATTATGGATGTAGGTAACCAACATGGCCCTATTAGCATAATTGGTAACTTTGTCACCAATAGAAATCACAGAATGTTCATATCACATTCCAGTTGCCAAAAACTCAAAAAATAAATATGCACATCCCCACTTCAAAATTATGGTAGCCACCAGACCTGCTGTTATGTTTTGCTAATCAATGCATTGATCAAGAAGCACATATGGTACTACATCACAACTTGGTTTTTATTAATATTTTGAAAGCTATAGGCTCCCTTGGTAATTCAAGGTATTGTATTTTATACATTTAAAAAGCATTGTTCTCAAGAGGTGTCCCTAGGTTTCAACAGACATGACCAAAAAGATTAAGAACTTATGCCTGAAGCCAAAGGATTCAAAGAATGCTCATTCCTTAATCCCTTCCAGACATTTCCTGAGAGCCTACTATGTGCAAGATCCTACATGACCCTGACTCTCATGAAGATCACAGTCTGGGAAGGGAGACAGATACATAAATGGGACTTAAATACCATGTGGTATCTGCTGTGATGGAGATGTGTGTAGTGGTAGAAATGGAACAACGTTAGAGGCCTAGAGACGCAGGTTCAAATCCTGGCTCTTCCACTACTTGCAGAGTGATCTCCTCACATCCCCTTAGTCCCAGAGCCTAAGAAGTTATTCAAAATAACAAAGCCTAAGCCTGCTTACACTGCCTTGCCTGTTCCTTTCTTTGGAAATCACAATAAAAGCTCTTTCCTGCAATGCCCCCTAATTCTGCCTCTTGACCAACCCTGGTGCTTCTCCATGTGGCCTCGCTGTGGTATGTCCCCTTCTCTCGGGATCCGTGATCCCAGTGGCAGCCATCTCCTGATCTGTTGGCCTTTCCGAATCTAAATAATAATAAAACTTATATTAAAACAGGGCCCCTGAATGGGGCCTGTGGTAGATTATTACAATAATGACTCCCAATGAATCAAGCGTCCCTCCACTATGTGTAGTCCCCTCCCACAATGGCTCTGGTCATGTGACTCCTTTGGCCAATGGGACATTAGCAAATGTGATCTAAGCAGAGGTGTGGAAAGTACTTGCACATTGGTCCTTTCCCCTTTGGCTTCCCTGAGACCACCCTATGAAGAAACCTAAGCCAGTCCCCTGGAGGATGAAACCATGCGGAGCACCTCAAGTCAGAAGGAGAAAGGGAAGACATGGTGATAACAGAACTCAGTGGAGCTAGAGCTGTGGAGGAGGGTGACAGGAGCCCAAGCTGGGGACACAGGCACTGCCTGCAGTACAAGGGAGGGAGGTAGAGTAGGGCCGGCCGAGAATGGATCTGAGGGGCAAATGGACAATATCTAGCACAGAGAATGAAGCATTTCTTTAGTTTTCAGTAGTCTACGCAGCCTCATATCAAATTTACATACAGGTAGTGGGCAGGATGTTTGAGGAAAATAGTGAAAAGGGCAGAACATTGGGATCAGCAAACCCGGATTCAAATCCTAGTCCTACCGCTTCCTACCGGTGATCTTGGGCAAGTACCTCCCCTTTGGAAGCACCTGTAATCAGGGACACCATATTCCAGTTGTATACCTCAAACAGCAGTTCTTTTGGCTAAAGAACTGTAAAGTGCCGAAGCAGACCTTGATTATGAAGGTGCTATATTGCATCCCTAACTCTTCAATCCCTACAATAGAATCCCGCCCCCGTCTCCTGCTCCTTCTCCAATTCTGTCTTTGCCATTTAGCTGAATTACTCAGGGATCTCCCTAGACCTCAGTTTCCTCTTTGGTGTAAAGGGGATGAACATAGATGGGGGTGTGGTGTAAAAAGGCTCTGAAGCCACAGCACTCTAGTCTAGGTGACAGAGTGAGACTCTGTCTCAAAAAACAATAAAAACAATAAAACAATAAAAACAATAATCATTAGCTATCTAGAGCGGGAATGCCCAAGTCGCCGAGGCAACCAGGGTGGCACTCAGAAATGCTACGACACTAAGAAAGCCACAGCCACTGGCCACCGACCACGCCTCCCGGATTCCCGCGCGGGCGGGGGAGGGCCGGTTCGCGCGATCTGATTGGGCATCTCGGCGCGGGGCGGGGCCCAAAGGAGGCGGGTCTTCCGGCCGACTCCACCCCTGTTGCTAGGGGAAACAGCTGGAGGGCGGCGGAAGGAGCTGAGGACCTGCAGCAGTTGCCGAGGCGGGAGCGCGGAAACGATAGCTGTCATGGCGGCCTCGGGGCCCGGGTGTCGTACCTGGTGCTTGTGTCCCGAGGTGCCATCCGCCACCTTCTTCACTGCGCTGCTCTCGCTGCTGGTGTCCGGGCCCCGCCTGTTCCTGCTGCAGCCGCCCCTGGCGCCCTCGGGCCTCTCACTGAAGTCGGAGGCCCTGCGCAACTGGCAAGGTGAGCAGGGGCGGGGCCGGGATCGCGGGGCGAGCCTCTTTCCTCTGACCTCGCGGATGCCTCGGCATCAGCCTCACCGCCAGTCTGCCGCTGTCTCCGTGGGCAACACTGTTCTCCCCACCCGAGGGACCAGCCTTCAGCACCGTCTCTGGCTCCCCATATTCCTCGTCTTTGTCTCTGCAGAGCCCCCCATCTTCGTCATCACTGTATGCTCTTCCCTGCCCATATTTGTTCCCTTCCCTGTCGCCACCAGATTTGTCGAGGCACCAAACCCATTCGCCAGCAAACCTATGCTCGCTCTCGGGGGATAAGGATTTTTCCTTTTCCCCCTCCTGTTTCTTATACCCACCTACGTATGCTTTAGACCTAAGCCCCACTGAAAAACATTTTTCTACCACCTTTATCATAATAATTGAGCTTTGTCCATGATTCCCTATAATCCCATGTAAACGTCCTGACCTCTCGAAATTTGGAATCTCTTCTTCGTTTGTATCAGAATCCTAACTCCCATTTCCAGCTCATGGGAAGAGGGGAGCGTCTTCTGCCTTTGGTAAGGTGTTTGTTTTCCCCGGGGGAGAGAAATTTTGAAGACCAATTAAGTATCAACACCCACTCTTAAAAGACGTTGGTAGTCTCCATTTCTTCCTCATTTTCTGGGGAGGAATATAGGAAATTGATTATAGCTCTTGCTGTTTTGTGAAGCACACACACATACGTTAATGTTCATTTAACCCTAACAAAGATCCCATGATGGAGGCTTTATTGGTGCCCATGATTGAGAGTGAGTCTTAATGCAGAGAATTACATAGCTATTAAGTCATACAATTGCGACAGGAAATATCTCAAAAAGATTTTTCTTTTTTTCTCCCCTTTTTATTAATTTACTTTTATTTCATTATATTTTTCTACCTGACCATCAGACAGGTTTTTCTTTTTATTATGTGCTATTTTGGAACTAGAGCCTTGGAGTATATAATCTACAAATCATACAGAGTTGCTTCTGGAATCTTTTCACATTTATATTTGAAATTTCAGTTTTGGAAGTACCCAACAAATAATGAAGTACTCTTCAGATAATGAGACCTTCCGGAGACAGCCTGACTGAGGTATATGGTTCCATAGTCTGCTTCCCTGCTTAAATCCAAAAATGTTCCTCACCACCCTAGATACACCTCCTCATAGACAGAAGCAAAATGCCAGCCTAACCTGAATCTCCTTTTTTTTTTCCTTTGGTTCACAGCTTCCCTAGGTGTGGGTTTCATAGACACGTGGGCATTAGATATATCAGGGACATTTGTAGGCCTCAAGCCTCACCCTCTTACCTTATAATGAAGAAACTGAAACAGAGAAGGCCTGTAACTTGACTAAGCTCAGCCAGCCTTTATATGGTAGAGCCAAGGTTCCACTCCAAGTCTTAGACTCCCAAGTCCAATATTACTGTTACTGTCAATCCATTGGTCTCCCTCCTTCAGTTTAGTATTTTGGCCTGCAGGGACATAAACATGCATAAAGATAACCAACTGCTTTTAGGAAAATAAAAGTAGGGTTCTTTCCTGTCTCATTGCACATAAAGCATCACTCTAACTATAAGATTGGATAAGTCCTTTCAAGGAAGACTTCTGATTGCTATACCTATATTATTAATGATAGTTTTATAATCCTTATAGCTGCAAAATAATTCATGGTCCCTTTTTTCTTCCTCTGAACAGCCACTATGGAAGGAGAGGTCAGGATTACAGCTGAGGAGACTGGCACACAGAGTGTTAAGTGACACCCACTCAATCCACCCTGAAGCTGTTACAATTAATTAACACTCAAACTGCCCAGTGAGGTAGGTCAGTATTCAAACCTAAAAAAGGATTATAAAGCACTTTACAAATTCAGAGGCCACCCCATGCCAAAAAGTATTATATTTTTCCCACATGGAAATCAGACACTTATGAGACTTGCTCCAGGTCTGGGAAAGAGCAGGGATTAGACATTCATGCCTCTCTTTTGACTCTTTGGGTCCTTCATGGTTGCCCCTGTTCCACCCCCCACTGCTTATGTTGGCTTCCCCTGATTTTCACTGGCTTGCAGTTCTCTAACATGGGGGCCACTCTCCCATTCCTAGGTGGCTTATAACCTGGCTTTCCCTCCTTGGAGCAACTCAGCATCAGGCTTCTAACCAAGCTCCCTCTTCAGTTTACAGGCTGGTGACCTACATCTTTGTCTACGAGAATCCGATCTCCCTGCTCTGTGGTGCCATCATCATCTGGCGCTTCGCTGGCAATTTTGAAAGAACTGTGGGCACCGTCCGCCACTGCTTCTTCACCTTAATCTTCGCCATCTGCTCTGCTATCATCTTCCTGTCGTTTGAGGCTGTGTCATCACTGTCAAAGCTCGGGGAGGTGGAGGATGCCAGAGGTTTCACCCCGGTGGCTTTTGCCATGCTGGGAGTCACGTCTGTCCGCTCCCGGATGAGGCGGGCTCTGGTGTTTGGTGTGGTTGTGCCCTCAGTCCTGGTGCCATGGCTTCTGCTGGGCGCCTCTTGGCTCATTCCGCAGACCTCTTTCCTCAGTAACGTCTGTGGACTTTCAATTGGACTAGCATGTATCCTTTCTAAAAGTGAATTGTAGAATGATGCCATGCCAAAAGGTGAACTGGGTTGGAGGATCTAGGGTGTCAAGTAGACAGAGTCTTGGGCTCAGCTCTAGGCAACCCAGGGTCCAGCTTCAGCTGTGAAAACCACGTAGCCTTGGGCAGTTCACCTCCCCTCTCTGGACCAGAATTTTCTCGTCTGGAAAATACCAGCACAGTACTGTCAGTTAATAGAATATGTTGATTGGATTTTTTGTTTTTATAAACTGAGGTGTAAACCTATATTTCACTAATCATGCTAAGAGATTTCATTGGAAGAATCTGAGGTACCCATAAGTTGGAGATGGTCCATGAAAGGGATGGGAAACAGATTTGTTTGGTTTTGTAAGGTTTTTCTCAGAAAAGAAAGATGAAAGAAAGATGGGCTTTTACCATATGGGTGGTTAGAAGCTTAAGATAAGCCTTACAGCCTTTGTGTAAATATTCTGGTAATTAGAAAAGAAAAATTTAAATGCAAAGTAGGGTTATTTTTTAAACATCAAAACTGGTCTTGTTGGCCGGGCACAGTGGCTCTCACGCCTGTAATCTTAGCACTCTGGGAGGCTGAGGTGGGCGGATCCTTTGAGCTCAGGAGTTTGAGAATAGCCTGAGCAAGAGCGAGACCCTGTCTCTACTAAAAATAGAAACAAATTAATTGGCCAACTAAAACTATATAGAAAAAATTAGCCAGGCATGGTGGTGCATGCCTGTAGTCCCAGCTATTCGGGAGGCTGAGGCAGGAGGATTGCTTAAGCCCAAGAGTTTGAGGTTGCTATGAGTTAGGCTGATGCCATGGCACTCTAGCCCGGGCAACAGAGTGAGACTCTGTCTTAAAAAAAAAAAAAAACTGATCGTGTTGAGGATTAGACAAGGTACACTCCTGAAATCTCTTATAATTTAAGATTCTATAGCTATTACAGTAGGTAGTTATAAATACAGGTGATTGGTAACATAGCTCTTATTTTTAAATTTTAATTTAACTTTGTTGATTTTAAACCTTTATCTTATAAAAATTTAAAACTATAAACTCCTTTGCAATACTACTTTATCTGTTTCCTACAATGTTTGATATGTTGTGTTTTCATTATCACAAATTAGGAAAAATATTTCCTAATTTTTCTTAGGATTTCTTCTTTGTTCCAAAGATGATTTATAAGTAAGATGTTTAATTTCTAAATATTTGGAGATTGTCCAGATTTCTTTTTGCTATTGATTTCTACTTTAATTGCATGTGGTCAGAGAACATTCTTTGTACAATTGCCGTTATTTTAAATAGCTTCTGGCACAGCATGTGGTATATCTTGGTGATGTTCTATGTGTGCTTGAAAAGAAAGTGCATTCCATGATTGGTGAGTATAGTGTTTTGTATATCTCAGGTCAAGGTGTTGATTGATGTTCAAGTCTTCTATACCCTTACACTTGTTCTGTCACTTTTTGAGAGAGGGCTGTCGAAATTCCCAAATACAGTTGTGGATTTGTCTGTTTTTGCCTTTCATTTCTGTTAGTTTCTGCTTCATGTAGTTTGAGCTCTGTTATTGGAAATATACACAATTAGGGTTATATGTTGTCTTAATTGATCCCTTATCATCATGAAATTGATCCTTTTAATCTCTGATAATATTCTTTACCTAAAGTCTACATTGCTTGAAATTAATATAATTATTCTAGCTTTCTGCGTTCTTACAATTAGGGTTTACATGGTCTATGTTTTTTCATCCTTGTATTTTTAACATATTTGTATCATATTTAAAACGTGTTTCTTGTGGATAGCATATAGCTGGTCCTCCAATCTGAGAATCTCTGCCTATTAAATGGTGTGCTGAGCCCATTTACATTTGGTGCAATTATTGATGTGGTTGGCTTTAAGTCTGTGAACATGCTATTTCTTCCAAGTGTTCTTTGTTCTTTTCTTTTCCCTCTCTTCCTGCCTTCAATTGCACATTTTTTTAGTATTTAATCTTCTTCAGTTGCTTACTAGCTATAACTCATTGTTATATTTTTTAATGGTTGCTTTAGAGCTTACATTTATGCATTTTTAGTTTATCACAGACTACTTTCAAATGATATACCACTTTATATATAATGTAAGAATATTACAGCATTGTATTTTTATTTTCCTTCTTTTCATCTTTTGCATTCTTGTCATGTTTTGCTTCTACCTATGTTATAAAACTTCACGATACATTGCTATTACTTTTGTTTTAAACAATTATATTTTTTAAAATTAAAATACAAGCAGACATTTACCCACATATCTACCATTTTAGTTTGTACAGATTTCTAGTTCACATTTATGTAGATCCAAGTTTCCATATGGTGTCATTTTCCTTTAGCCTGAAGAACATCCTTTAACATTTCTTGTATGACAGGTCTACTGGTGACAAATTCTCTTGGCTTTCAATTGTCAGAAAATGCTTTTATTTCACTAAATATAGAATTCTAGCCTTCTCTGATCTCCCTGGACTTCCCTTTTAAATATGTCATTGCATTATCATCTGGCTTATTTGTCTCTGATGAGAAGTTAGTAACCATTTTTATTGTTCCTCTTTATGTAACGTGTTGATTTTTTCTGGCTTCTTTCATGGTTTTTTCTTTATCATTGGTTTTCAGCTTTTTAATTGTGATACACCTTGAGTTGGCTTTCTTTGTGTTTATCCTGCTTGGAGTTCATTGATCTTGGATATGTGAGTAGAATTTTCATCAAATCTGAGAAAACTTATGATCATTATTTCTTTTTTTTTTAATTATTATTTTTTATTTTTAGTGGGCCAATTAATTTCTTTCTATTTTTAGTAGAGACGGAGTCTTGCTCTTGATCAGGCTGCATTATTTCTTAATATTTTTTTCTATACTATTTTCTCCTCTTTTTATGGGACTCCAGTTACACATGTTTAGACTACTTGATATTGTTCATTGGGTAACTGAGGCTCTGTTTATTTCTTTTTTTTTTTGAGACAGAGTCTCACTTTATTGCCCAGGCTAGAGTGTGTGCCGTGGCGTCAGCCTAGATCACAGCAACCTCAAACTCCTGGGCTCAAGCAATCCTGCTGCCTCAGCCTCCCAAGTAGCTGGGACTACAGGCATGTGCCACCATGCCCGGCTAATTTTTTTCTATATATATTAGTTAGCCAATTAATTTCTTTCTATTTTATAGTAGAGGGGGGGTCTCACTCTTGCTCAGGCTGGTCTTGAACTCCTGAGCGGATCAAACGATCCGCCCACCTCGGCCTCCCAGAGAGCTAGGATTACAGGCGTGAGCCACCGCGCCCAGCCTGTTTATTTCTTTTTTTCCAGCCTTTTTTCACCTCTGTGCTTCAGTTTGAACAGTTTCAGTTGCCCTTCCTTCAAGTTCAATGATCTTTTCTTCTGTAGTGTGTGATCTGCTATTAAATCTCATTTCACATGTTGTGTGTTTACATTTCATGTTTTTATTTCAGCTCAATAGTTTCCATTTGGTTCTTATAGTTTTCATTTCTAGACAGATTCTTTTATTATGTTTATATTTTCCTTTAAATACTTATATTTTTAAATACTTAATGTATTTATTTTTGTAATAACTGTTTTAAAGTCCTTGTCTGTTAATACCATCATCTCTGCCATTTCTGGATCATTTGTTTCTATTGACTGATTTTCCTTCTGATTATAGACCCCATTTTCCTGTTGCTTTGCATGTCTGGTAATTTTTTATTTTATGCTAGACACTGAA
The DNA here is from genome assembly GCA_008750895.1 of Mirza zaza. Taxonomy (NCBI): domain Eukaryota; kingdom Metazoa; phylum Chordata; class Mammalia; order Primates; family Cheirogaleidae; genus Mirza; species Mirza zaza. The sequence continues at coordinate 58,335 of VSMD01092600.1, read as the reverse complement.
GGCTGTATTATTGAGGGCTGGATTTTATTGTCTTCCTTTAAAGAGTGTTGATTTTTAATCTGATGGGGCAGTTAATTTACTTGAAGATTAGCTTGAAACTTGAGGTTTGTTTTTTAAGCTCTTTTAGAGAGAGTCTAGAATATGCCTTTATTCAGTGCTAATTTAGAATAAACTTTTTTTATTTTAGAGGTCTCTTCTGAATGCCCTAGGTGTTCAGCGAGATCTTTTCTCTCTGTCCAGTTGGAACGAGAGTATTTCCCTACCCTCCGTGAACTCCAGGAATTGTTAAACTCACCACTCCCCAATGGTCATTGGTTCCCCAGTAGCTATTCTTGCTTGTCTTGAAGAGTCTCAGCCTATGCGCGTGCACCTTCTGATTCAGCGAAAGACTTGGAGCTCCTGTGCAGATTTCTAGAGCTCCTTTTCTCAGCAGCACCCTCCTCTCCATTACTCTGATCTGCAAATCCAGCCACTTTATCCTCCCCAAACTCTTTTTATCTGTCTCTCTGGCTCAGCAACAAATGCTACACTCCTGCCGCAGTTTGGAAAGTGCATCTGGGCAGAAAGCCAGCACGATCTTGGGGCTCAATTTATCTGTTTCCCTTTTTATAGGGGTCACAGGCCTGCGATGTTAGTTGTCCAAAGTCTGAAAAGAGTTGTTTAACCTAGTGTGTCCTGGTTTACAGATATTTATGATGGGAGGACTAATCTATTAATAATATTATTACTTCATTAGAGTGAAGTGGAATAGATTCTTGAGATCGTTCTGAAGTCATCAGCCATGGCAACTTATGACTTCCTGCAGCATTGGTCATCACTTGTAATCAGTGTTTGGAAATACACTGTCCTCCCTGAAAGTTGCGGGGGCATTTTTAGTTACAACAATAACTAGGTGCTATTGCCATTTAGTGACCAGTGGTCATGGACAGTAAACATCTTGTAAAGAGTGAGACGGTCTAGCTTAGCAAAGAATTGTATTGCTGAAAATGCCAGTTGCATTCTGGTTAAGAATGCTGCCCCGGGGAACACCTTTTTCACAGTGGTACTTCCCTATAGCCTTCTCCCCACCACCACCTCTTTTACCTAGCTATTGCTACTCAGGATTTAGGGTTTGGCATTCACATTACCTCCTTAAGGAAAGCCTTCTTTTTTCTTTTTTCTTTTTTTTTTTTTTTTTGAGACAGAGTCTCACTTTGTTGCCCAGGCTAGAGTGAGTGCCGTGGCATCAGGCTAGCTCACAGCAACCTCAAACTCCTGGGCTCAAGCCATCCTCTTGCCTCAGCCTCCCAAGTAGCTGGGACTACAGGCATGCGCCACCATGCCCGGCTAATTTTTTTCTATATGTATTAGTTGGCCAATTAATTTCTTTCTATTTATAGTAGAGACAGGGTCTCGCTCAGGCTGGTTTCGAACTCCTGACCTCGAGCAATCCGTCCGCCTCGGCCTCCCAGAGAGCTAGGATTACAGGCGTGAGCCACCACGCCCGGCCCAGGAAAGCTTTCTTCAGTCTCCCTAGACTAGGTTAGTGTCCCTAGCATGGTCTTCTATAGATAAGATTTTGCTTGTCACCACTGATTCTACCCCAGTTACTAATTCCTTAGTGCAGGCATATCATAAATGTTCAGTATTTATGGAGAGGATATATGAATAAACGAAGGCTGAATCTTTGCCTAGGCAGAGGTGGGCTGACACAAGTCAGATGACCAGGATGCCATCAAGTCACTGGGGATGGTGACAGTGTGGATTGTGTGCTGCCAAAGAGGCTTATGTCAAGTTCACTTGGTCACTTGGAGGCAGGTGCTTTCCGTTTGGGACAAAAGTACAAGGGTGTTAGTCCCTCTGATGGCCTCCTGCCTTGGCGCTCTACAAGGGCAGAGGTGTGTGCTGGCTTCTTTGATTGCGGTGGCTAGAAAAGCTCAAAGGATGGGATGGATTGGCATAGGGGAAGGTGACGTGTTAACACCCACCTGCTCTCCCCGACTGCTGCCCATGTTCCCCGTGAGGTACAGTGGATAGAAACTTTGACTCTGGATTTCTTCTGACCTGGAAACTCCAGCCAGAGTTCGTGGTGGAATAAGCATTAATGCCTCTGTAGAGTAAGTGTGGGGACTGCCTTCTTCCATGGGGGTGTTCAGTCCTCACTTCTGCTGCCTCCAATTTTACTTAATAAGTCAACCTCAGATGGCCTTACATACTGCTATTCCCTCGACCTCTCAGAGCGAGTAGCACTGAAGCTTGATCAGAAGTTCCCCTTCAGCCTCATGAGAAGGATATCCATGTTCAAGTACGTCTCGGGGTCTTCTGCCGAAAGAAGGGCAGCCCAGAGCCGGAAGTAAGTTACAGAACTCTGTACTCTTAAAATAACTTCAGGGCCCGTACAGGCTGTGGCTGGTTCAGTGCCATGGGTAATAAAGGAATGGGGTGTGGGCAGACTTGAAAATCAGTGTCTTATGAACACCCTGGATTTTGCCCGACTGCATCTGAGATAGGGACCGAGCAGGAATGGGAAAGGGAAGGCATTTGAGGACACTCCCTCATAATCCCGAGTGACTGTGGACAGACTGGGCCTGAGTGACGCTATCTAATGCTGTTAACCACTCCTCAGCCTGACAAACACCCTGCACAGGTCAGACTAGGCTGTGGCCCTGATGAGAAGTACAGATGGGCCACACAGCTGCCTAGGTTGCTTAGGAGAGGTACAGCCTGCCACCTGAGAGATAGGGTTTTCTTAGCCACCCAGCAAAGGCAGGTGAGGTTTACTGTTTTCCAGTCCAGGCTCATGAACTCTCACATGGAAAATGCAGGTAAGGCGCCAAGGCTCACGTAGCCTCGCTCCTTCATTTTACAGAGGAGGCCAAGGAGGACCAGGGTCTTCCTCACACATGGGTTACCTGCGTGTCCAGGTAACGGTGTCAGGAGGAGAGCCCAGGTGGAAGTGAGTCTGCTGTGGTGGGTCCTCCTCCCTCCCTTAAAGGCAGGGAGGGTTACTGGGAAAAAGAGAAATGCAGACTCACCTATTTCACTTTGGTCAAGTAATTCCTGGGGTCTATGTGTAAGGGAGACTGTAAACTTAGAAATGAGTATTTTGTGTTTTTTAATTGTTCTCATAGAATCTTGAGAGGGCTTCAGGGCCTTGGGTGCAAACCCTCACCTTGGGAGGGAGTCCGCTCTGTAATAGCTGATGGTGGCAGCCAGCCATACCTCACCTCCAGTGACTGCCACATGCCCTCCAGGACTGCCCCTGACTAGAAAGTTTGTCCACAGTGAATTGCATTCGGCCTTTCTGAGGCTGCTACACGCCAGTGCCAGGCCTGATCCTGCCCCACCATGATAGGCAGATCTGGCAGGAAGGGGGATGGTGGCCCTTTCTGTTTTTTCTGTGTTCCTCACATGGCGTGGTATCTGACCCCTCATTGCCTGCACTTGCTGTAAATAGCCAGAATAGAACATTATGTTTCGGGCAGCTTGACAATGGGTCATGGGTCATGGACTGCGTTCTTAGACAGTTTATTTTGGCAGTGAGGTGACCTTTTGTATAGCTGTCTCCTCTGAGGCTCTTGTTGGGAAGTTCTTTTTTTAGTACCACAAGAAGTGCTGTTACATGAGTATCCTGTGCCTAGCCTTAAGCACCTGATTTATAAGATTGAGTTTTAATTGAAATGTGTACAGATATAATCCATTCACTTAATACAAATATCAGTGGTGTTGACATCCACTCCCCATATTTGAACTTTGCACAAAAGTTCAGAAGACAGCTGAGTATGGTGGCACATGCCTATAATCCCAGCTATTTGGGAGGCTAGGGCTGGAAGATTGTATAAGCCCAGGAGTTCAAGGCTGTAATGCCCAATGATCGTGCCTATAAACAGCCACTACACTCCAGCCTGGGTGACAGAGTGAGATGTCATCTCTAAAAAGATAGTAAAATTTTTCTTTTTAATGTTCAGAGAGGACAAAACCCTTAGAATGTGTCTCCATTCCTAGACCCAGCCATGTGTGTCTGGTGGGATCTTTAAGCTCTCAGCACGGATAGCTCCCCATGTCTGTCTCGTGGGTTCCGGGCAGTCAGGAGTTTGAGCTGCTAGCCTTCACTCCTGAAGTCACAGGTAGAAAATTTCATAGCAGACAGGGCCTGGCCCAAGCCCTGTGTTATCTATTAGAGCGCCTCCTCCCTCCCCTAGAGGTGGATCTGTTCTCTGAGCAGAACTGGTGAACCAGCCACAGACTCATGGGACTGACTGGGCCCTTGCTTCTCTGGGCATCTGTTTTGTTTGGTTAAGGTTAGCCTTGCTCCCTACTTAGTACACAGAGCTAGTCATGGAAAACGTGCAGGGTACATTGCACTGTAAACAGGGCTCAGCTCCCCTTTTTGCTCTTGTTAATAACAAGATGTTTTGATGTTGGCATTACTAGCTGAAAACTGTTTTCTCTCTTGTTCATTCCAGGCTGAACCCTGTGCCCGGCTCCTATCCCACACAGAGCTGCCACCCTCACCTGTCCTCGAGCCACCCCATCACGCAGATGCAGCATGCTAGTGGTCAGAAACTAGTCTCTTGGCCCACCTGCACTCCAGGGCACATGCCCAGCCTGCCCCCCTACCAGCCTGCCTCTGGCCTGTGTTACGTGCAGAACCATTTTGGTCCCAACCCCAACTCCTCCAGTGTCTACCCGACTTCTGCGGTAACCTCCCCGGGGGTCCAGCCCCCTGCCCCTGTCAGCTGCCCTGGCACAGTGTATTCCGGGGCCCTGGGTACTCCTGGGGCTACAGGCTCCAAGGAGTCCTCAGGGGTCCCCATCCCCTGAGAGAATTTCTGGAGAAGTTATCTCCTATCTTGGCTTTCTGAAGAAGGTCTTCTCTGAGCTAAGATTTTCCTGACAAATTATTTATTGAACACCTCTATGTGCCAGGTTCCGTGTTGAGTACTTTGATAAATGTCCCTATTTCAGTCTCATTTGTGCTCATGGCAGCTTTGTGAAGTACCATTTACTGTTGCCAGTTTACAGATGCATAAGGTGAGACAGTCTGTGCCTGCACTGAGTCACGTGGCTCTTGGAGCAGCACTACCAGGCTTCGTGGCCCCAGGTCCCAGCCTCCCAGAGAACACATGGGAGAAAAGGGCAGTGGCTGTCAGTGGCTATTTCCAGCTCCACCATCCTTCCTGTCCTCGTGTGCTGTTCTCTTGGTTATAGTGTCCCTGTGTCTGTGTCTCTGCCCTTCAGAACTCCCAGCTGGTGTGTGCTTGGCAGTCCCCAGGCCTGTGTAGTGTATCTCCCCTCCACAGTCCCCCCACCCAGACTCTTCTGTCCCAGAAGTGGAGAGATGGGCCCACGTAAGCTGCAGCAGCATGCTGGTGGGTCCACGGTATTGATTACCTTTGTATAAAGAAATAGCCTCTGACCTGCGCTGGTGGAGTGTGCTTCATTTGTGGTCTGGCTGGGGAAGACGGGGAGCACAGAGACTTGGGCATTGGCTCTGTGTGTGGCATGGTGGTGGAGAGGAGAGATGCACCAGGATCAGGCCAGGCAGACAAACTGCCTGGCAGGCCAAGGGGGAGGTCTCAAGGGGAGTGAGTTGCAAAGGTGGGCAACCCTGAGATGGGCAACCCCAGGCAGCCACTGCTGCCCCCAGGGAGCAGGGGGTGTTGCCAGAGCTTAAGAGCTGGGACTACAGTGACAAGAGCTGCTGGCAGGACAGCATGCCAAGCAATGGCCCTGTTGTTACCTGAAACAAGAGGGAGGGAAGAAGAAGAGCCCTGGCTTACCATTGATGTCTCCCATTGGCCAGTTAAACCAGGAACCAGTTGGCAAAGGAGCCCAGGAAATGTCGTGGTATGGGGCAACCCCTCTGTGAGGCGGGGCAGGCCGAAGATGGGTGGGGGACTGGGCCTCTGCACAGTGGGTGTCAAGAAGGCATGCCAGCTGCTAGGTGTTTGCAGAGACCTAACAAAGCATGCCTTTCATTTGTTCAGAAGCTGTACAGCCCCCTATGGGCTGACTTTCCAATAGATCCTAGGTTTTCAGAGGCAAGTAAGACACAGGACCCCAAATCCACCCAGCCTGGTAAAGGTGGGACAGCAACAGGCACACACCTGGGCGGCCTCTGAGACATGAGCAAGAAGGTAACTGCACTGGCGAGAGGGGGTGTGAGGATGAGGTGAGACCACGATGCCTGAGCTGTGTTGGGAAGTAGAGTTTGTAGCTGAGGAACTGTGTGCCCAGATTCCCACTGAGATTTGTCACAGAGCAAGTCTGGCAGGGCCCGGCCTGGGGCTTCTGACTCCAGCCACACCCAGCACCTTTCCCAAAATGTCACTTGGGGAACACAGACAGTTGTGTGTTCTTAGACATGTTCCTCTGCTCCAATCCCAGGCCTGTACCCAGAAGTGGGTGAAAGGGGAAAACTATCATGTTCTGCATTCCAGAAACCTCTTCCCTCCCACCCCAGGCAAGGCAGGACACACTGCAGCCAGAGAAGCTTCCAGGCCTCGTCAGTTTCCTTGCTCAGCCAGCTGAGGGCAGCAGAGCAGCAGAATCAGGCTCTGCTATCTGTACATCTTCCCTGGGGCAGGCCTCCACAGCTCAAGGGTGACAGGAGGAAAAAGGAAAAAGCCTTGTTCTTGAACTCCAAGAACCAGTACCGTGAGGGAAGCAGGTTTGCAGATACCACAGCGCAAGATGAGGGCTGTGAGAGCCATGTATGCTCAACCCTTCGAGGTTTTGTTCCTTCACACATCTGTTCATTCATTCACTTTTTTTTTTTTTTTTTTGAGACAGAGTCTCACTTTATTGCCCAGGCTAGAGTGAGTGGCGTGACGTCAGCCTAGCTCACAGCAACCTCAAACTCCTGGGCTCAAGCAATCCTGCTGCCTCAGCCTCCCAAGTAGCTGGGACTACAGGCATGTGTCACCATGCCCGGCCAATTTTTTGTATGAGATGGGGTCTCGCTCTTGCTCAGGCTGGTCTCGAACTCCTGAGCTCAAAGGATCCGCCCACCTCGGCCTCCCAGAGAGCTAGGATTACAGGCTTGAGCCACCGCGCCTGGCCTCATTCACTTTTTCATTTAAAGAATACTTTGTGAGTAACTACGAGTTCCAGGCCTGTGCTAGGCCTTGGTGCACGAAGATAAAGGACAAGCCTTGCCTTTGATGCACTCACAGTTCATTAAGGACAACATGCTACGTGGGGAGAGGAAGAGGAGCGTACGTGCAAAGCTGCTGTGGGAGCCTCCCTAGGAGGATGAGAGGAGAGACTTCTCACAGTAGAGTCAACCAGGCCACGGCTGGGGCCCAGGAGACAGAGGGTCGCAGTAGGCAGGACAGAGAATGTGAGTATGGCGCCTGGGGAGGGGAGGTAGGGAAGAGATGGCTGCAGTAGCCTAAGCTGGAAGTGAGGAGGCCTAGCCTGAGACACTGGTGGTGGGGTTGGACAGGCAGAAACGGCAGCCTGGAGCACAAAGCAACTTTCAGGGGACAGACACATGGTGTGTGGCAGAGCTGAGGGGGTATGCACAAATTGTGTTGTCCACAGCTTCTCCCTGCCTGAAAGTACCGCTCCACCCTCAGGTGAGTGAGTAGCATGGAGTAGGGCCCAGAGCAGCTTGGAGGCAGGACGACCTCTGTAGGATGAGGTCTGCAAGCATGGGATAGGGGTAGAAGGGAACTGGCCTTGGTGTTGGGTGCTGGACCCTTGCCTTCTTGAGCTCTGATATGTTACTCTGTGCCTGGACAACTGCCAGCTGCAAGAGTAGCCCCCTAAGCTGGACCTGAAGCTGGCCTCTGGGCCATCCTTGGAACAGGTGATAGGCCACCTAGGATCTTGCTCCACAGTCCTATCTTGAGCTGAGCCCTCTTCCCCACCACCTTGGCCAAGAACCCCCAGAAAGGTCTCCAAAGGTTTGCATGCCCAACCCTGCCATTATGTCATGGCCAAGTCACATCCCAGCCTCCTAGACGGAACTCCTCCTCCTCCTCCTCCTGGGGGCCTGGCTGCAGTCCCTCAGCAGCCAAAGGACGGGTGGGCTTTGGTGTACTTGGATGGGAAAATTAGAGCTTTCTGCCCATAGAGGTGGCTCTGGGACGGCTCTGGTCTTCCCAGCGTTCAGGGTAGTTGGAAGCACGCAGGGCCCACACGCGCACACACATACCCTACATGGGCACAGACACAAACATTTTGACCTCACAAATCTGGACCCTCACTCACAGAACAATTCAAGTTCAAATAGGTAGATATCCACCCATGAAAATGCCACATTTGTTACAGCAGCCCTGCACTCCTAGCACTCTGGGAGGCCGAGGCAGGAGGATCGCTTGAGGTCAGGAGTTAGAGACCAGCCTGAGCAAGAGTGAGACCCCTGTCTCTACTAAGAGTAGAAAGAAATTAGCTGGGCAACTAAAATTAGAAAAAAGGGCAGAGAGCCAGGTGGGCATGGGCTCAGCATGGTCACCTAAAACAATGACAATGAAGTGGCTGGGGGTGCTTGGCAAGGCGTGATGTACACAGCAGGTGCTCAATATGTGTCTGTAGCTCTAGGCATCTGCACAAGGGCAGCCTGGGCTTAGGAAGCCACACCTGGGCTCACGGCTCGGTGCTCTGAGCACTGATGGCCTATTCACCTGGCCCTCAAGAAACTCATAGTCAAGGGCCACAGGTCCCGGGAGCCTGACCCCTGGCCGTGTCCCCTACACATTCACGCACTTGCTTATTCATTTATTCCCTCATCACATGGTTACTGCTACACCCTGGCCTTATCCTGGAGGCTGGGGACAGAGATGACCAAAGCCTGGTCCCAGCGCCATGTGGTAAGGGAGAGAGAGCCCCACCGTAATCCTGGGAGACACCAGCTCTGGGAGAGGCATCTGCTCACACCCCATGGAGCACAGCGGAGGTTGCAGCCAGGTCCGCAGGACCCAGGCAAGGTCTCTCTGTATTAGCCTTGAGGGCTAACTAGGCCTCTCCAGAATGGAATGCAAAAAAGGGTGTTCCAGAGGGAAGGAGCAGTGTGTACAAATATGTGTTCTGTCTGGTGAGACCAGAAAGTGGGGTGTGGAAGATTATACAAGGTAAGCTTGAAGAGAAAGCCATGGGGAGGCCATGGCAGCCAGGGTGGAGAGGGACTGGAAGGCTAGCCAAGGGTTTGGACTTGACCCTGTGGCTTGTGGAGACTATTATAGGCTTCTCTGCTCATTTTACTATGTATAGAACTGGGACCATGGAGTCTGAGCCCAGTGACTTCGCCCCGAGCCTCTCTCTGGGGCTGCCCTGTGCATCCAGGGCCAGCACGGCAGGTAGAGCTGGTCCTTTCACGTGGCTGAAATTTCTGCAGAAGCGTGAGCTTCCTCCATGTCCCCAGGCCTACCACTCGGTGGCCCCGCTCCTCTGCCCCACGCCTGGCCAGGAGCATGCCTGTGGTTGGCAGGGGAGGGAATTAAAAACCCTCAGCCTCCTGTGTGTTCTTTGTTGGCCTCCACTCCCAGGTGTGACCCATCTCCTGTTAACTTACAGGCTACAGTGCACGGAAAGGTCACCTGGTAATGGAGATGGGGTAGGACGAGGCCCAACTCCCTGCTGGAAGGATGGAGCCCAGATGTCCCAGTCTTTTGCCCTCTCTGACCTCCTGAGGAAGTGGGCAGACAGGGCCAAAAAGGTTTGTCTCTAGCCCTGACTTCTGTAAGGCTCTGCCATCTTGGCCTTGGGTGCGGGGACAGTACCTGAGCGTGTATCCCTCCCGTCCTGGAAGGGAAGACAGCTGCCTGAACTGCAGGTATCAGACCTGCTAATCGTCCCTGGTGGCTGAGATGTAATGAGGGAGGAGGGGAGGGGACAGGAGGGTGGTGGGTCCCCATAACAGCCCCCCTCAGTCCTCGTTTTCTGGGAGAACTCAGGAACGCAGAGGAGTAAACGAGCGTGTGTGAGTGTGGCAATGTAGGGAGGGAAGGACACAGACAGGTGCATCACTGCATGTGTGGTCAACGTGGGAGCAGGTGGGTGAGCGTGAAGTTGCAGGGGCCCAGCCATGAGAAACTATTTGTCCAGTGGGAAAGGCCCCTCTGTGGGCAGGCTTGGCCAGGAGCACCCAGCTTTGAGCACCTATGGTCCTGAGAGCCTTTCCAGAGACCACACAGGGAGTTGAGGCTAAGGCCGCACACCCCCCGCGGTGAAGACTGCCCTGGCCCCGTCTGGCCCTGCTTGGCCTCTGCCCAGGCCTCTCCAACCAATGTGGTCAGTCCTTCGTGGCGCCCGCTGATCCCTCCCAGGTGCTCAGGTGGAACCGTCTGCCTGGAGTCCAGCCTCAAGCCTACCAGCTGCAACCCTATCCTGAGGGAAGAAGGCCAGGCCTCCCTGCATGCCTGTGGCCCCTCCCTTCCCAAGAGCACCCAGGTCCCCCAGGTTCTGCACCTGGGGGAGGTTAGGCTTTTCTGAGGGCCAGAGGCTGGCTGGGAGTCAAGTTGCAGCCAGCAGGGGGAGGAGGGGGCAGGAGCTCGGGTTGCTGCTCACCTGGGAGGCTCTGGGCTGGCAGGGTTAGGTAACAGCTTCAGCCCTTGCCAGCCTTGGGAGCCTGGCCCCATGCCCCTCTCCAGTCCTGAAAGGTGATATCCAGAGCTAGGTTGGGAGTGAGAGAGGCAGAGGGATGAGATCTGCCTCATTCTCCCTGGCAGCTCTTCAGGGGTCTCTCCCTGAGCCTGTCCCTATTTCACAGATGAGCCTACTGAGGCTCAGGGAAGGAAAGGACTTGGCCAGTGAAGGCAGAGTCTTCAGCCCACTGGTCCTGCTGCGCCCAGGCTGCTCCACAGACAGGAAAGGGACTTGGAGAAGCAGAGGGTCAAAATGTCTCTGCTGGGTGTGGCTGACCTGACTCAGGTCTTCAAGCTCCATGTATGTGTACATGTGTGTATGCATCCATATGCATCTCTGCACCTGCATGTATGTGTATGCTATGTGCCTTTATGCCAGCCAGTGCGCATGTGCACGCATGGCTGTGACTGTGTGTGCACGTGTATTGCATGCATGCACATGTGTACTTACATGTATGTGTATTGTGTTGTGCACAGGTGTGTGTGTGTGTGTGTGTGTGTGTGTGTGTGTGTAGGGAGGCCTGGATTCCTGAGTCTAGGTGCTAAGAACTTCATCTTTGTCACTCCTCCCCTGTGAGCACCTCCCTTTCCCTCTGCCACTCAGGAGCCCCTCCTGTCTCTCTAGCCCCCTCCCCACCACATGTAAAGCTGGCTGTTCTGGGGGCTAGGCGTGGGCTGGGGACAGCAGTCACCTCCCCAGAGAACAACTCCTCCATGCTGCTGCCTTCTAGGCCCTGGAGAGGAGCTACTTGGCCTCCAGCCAGGGAGAAAGACCCTGAGGTTATCCACAGTGATGAATGAAGACAGCAAGTTGCTGCCTCTTGGGGAGGAGTGGGTTGGGGGGAGCAGGCCACCCATGTTGCCTCTAATGGGACCCCTGCACCCCTCCAGCTTCTTTGTCTTCTAGCTCTGTCTTTGGGGAACATTCAGTCCAGGTGTTCTGATGGCCCACTGAGTGCCAGAAGCCAGACACCTGGAGATGTTCTCTGCAACCTTTGGGCACCTCCAGCCAATGCTATTTACAAGGACACGTAGGGTCAAGGTGAGTCTGGGTCTTTCTCCCATCCTCTGCTGACTCCCCATCCCCACAGTGTTCCCCTGTTGGGGGGCAGTGGCAGGGACCCAGGCCCCTGGCAGCAGAGGAGGCTGGTTCTTCTCTGTGGAGCATGTGACTCCAGGGCCCAGAGGAAAGGCCAAAGGAAACAGGCTGCCCCCTCGGGACCTTGGCTCCTGCTGTCCCTCCTGCTGGGGGCTCCTGTCCCCCACTTCCTATAGGTTTCAGACCACTTGTCCCCTCATCGGAGATGCCTTCCTAGGCCAGCATGTCTAAAACAGCACCCAAGAGCCCTCACCCCTTCCCCTGTGGTGCTCTTCTAGCACCTACCATCACCTGACTTCTCGTGTTAATCCTCCCACACAGCGAGGATGGCAATGCCATGAGTCAGAGCTTTTATTTCCTTCATGACTTTACCCCCAGTGCCCAGCACAGAGACTGTGAAGTAGGTGTGACTGTCATCCCAGTTTTCATACAGCAAGACTGGGGCACAGACAAGCAAAGTAAACCATCGGGATCAGACAGAGAAGTGCAGATTGAACCCAGGTAGCAGAACTCCCATGCTCTGGCTCTGGGCCACTCCACCATCCTTCTGGAGTATGATCAGGGTTCAATTTCACTGCACTGTGGGGCTGGGAGTGTCATCATCAGCTGGGAGCATAGTCTCCAGGCCCACAAGCAAGGTTGGCATGGCCAGTGTCCATGTGGGGGTCTGCGGACCCTCCTGGCCTCACCCCTTCTCCACAGTGAGATTCCAGCAGTGCTGTCCCCTAGAGTGGATCTGGCCAGACAGAAGGGAAGGTCCCTGGGACAGCTGTCCAGGACAGGACAGGGAGTCAGGTGGGTGAAGCCCCCTCCCGGCCCCCCGCAGACAGACCTTGCTGTGACTGTGTGTGGGTGCACGTGCACACATGTGCATGCCTTTGGGCAGTACAGTCTCTGAATTGGAGCAAAGGGGACCCTACCCTGGTCCCCATACTTCTCAGGGCCAAGGGGACATGCCAACCTGAAACCCATGATCTCCCCTTCTGGAGCACACCCTGGGATCCTGGAATTCCCTGCCCAAAGGGCCCCCAGCCTGGCCGCAGGGCTGTGTGGCCCCCTTCCCCAGACCGTCCTCCTGAGGATGAACTGCATGCCAGGGTGCCCACCCCGGCCCAGGAGCAGCTGTTGGCAGAGGGTGTGCCTGGAGCATGGCTGTGTGACATCTACATAAGCACGTGCAGGAGGCCCCACGTGGTGCAGGCTGGGCAGGGGTGGGAAGAGAAGGGAAGTGACTGGCCCACTGGGCTGGGAAGAGGGGACCAGCGACATCACATGCTCAGGCAGGGAACTCTTAAGGACTATGAATGTGAACTTCGCCTTGCAGTTTGTCATGAAAGCATAATTGTCTATTTAACGATTTGTTACAATGTGTTGGCTTTATCCACAGCTTTTAAATGTTAGTCATATGGTATGAAGAGTTCCAGTGGAACTCTTGGCTGGGCACTGCGAACGTCTGGGCTTGGCCTGCCCGTGCGCGTGAGCGTGCATGCTTGCACACGCGTGTATGTCTTCTCCTGAGAGGAGGAGGCAGAGCCAGATGACTGTGTAGGGAGAGGGGGTAAGCGCAGGGGTTCTGCCCACTCAGTGGTGGAGAGACACTGACATGGGCGTCATGGCCACGGAGGGCTGATTCAATGAGTATAGGGTCCCTTCCAGGCGTGGTGTCAGGGGAGATGCGGAAGGCAGACGGTGGCTGGGCCGGAGGTTCCCCAAGAGCCTACAGTCCCCCTGCAGCCAGTGGGAACAAGGACTGGCTGCCAGACAGAGCTGGACTGTCCTGCCTTGGCCATCACCCTGTTCCCCACTGGTGACGAGCTGGACATGGCCCCACTGCCCCGGCAAGTGTCCCCTTTGCCCGCCTTGGTGTCAACTGAGCCACCCGTGCCATGGTGGGAACATGCCTGCCCATGCCTGCTGCTGGGCAGATTCCTCAAAATATCACCCCCACCTCTCATGCGTGTGCCATGACTTACATATTTCAACAGCGCCCTGAAATAAGGAATGTCACGACAGCACTCCCATTTCAAAGATGAGGAAGCTGCAGCCTGGAGAAAGAAAGTGACTTCCCCAGGTTCACAGGGCTGGTGGCTGATGGGGACTTATAGCAGCACAGTCTGAACCTGAGCCTCAGCTCCTCACTCAGGCTGCAGCCAGGCTCCGCCTCTGCCTGACATTCAAGGCCTTTCTCAGAGGCCACCTGCCTGGCTCACGTCCGTCACTGGCCACTGTGCAAATGCCCCACACCAGCAAGCCCTGCAGGCACAGCTCCTGACTGCTGTGCAAGCCATTCCCCATTTTGTGTGTGTATATATGCACATCCTCTTGGTTCCATTGCTATGGAGACCCTTGACTAATACAGTGGTCAATATGGTGACTAAAAACAAGGAGGCAGGCCAGAGTTCTACACAGCCCACAGCCCTTCCGTGCACACACTGCAGATGGTCCAGTGGGGGGTTTTAACAGAGGACCTGGCTGGCCAGGTAGAGGAGCAGGAATCTGCAAAGGACCCTGTGTAGGAAACCCAGAAGGTCACTGCTGCAGAAGTCAAGGGAGGGAAGGAGGTCAAAGGTGTCACACTGTCTTTTACGACCTTGCTTTGGCAGTCACATACCATCCCTTCTGCCATGTTCTAGGAGGTCACAGAGCAATCCTGATACAGTGTGGATGGGGGCTACACAAGGGCGTGAACATCACGAGGCATGATCATTGCCACCCTGGGGGCTGCCTACCATGGACTCCTAGGAGATGTGCACACCCCTCTCTCCTCCCACACGTACCAGACACCTGACCATCACCTTCCCCTCCTCCTTTACCCTCTATCTGTCCCCCTGTCCCTGAGTCCTATGACTGGGCCTCTACAAGTCCCCCCTCTCTTCTTTCACCAGTCCCCCCTCTCTTCCCCATTACCTCTACCCTGGTGAGACCCTTGTCACTTCTCTCCTGAATATGCAGTCTTCTGACCCGAAGTGTACGTGTGGCATAAAACTTTCAGTGGCTCCCAAGCATACGCAGGTTCCTTGGTGAGACACTCAAGCCCCCAGGCCGGGCCTCTCCTGTCTGTCCAGCCCCTGCTCCCTGCTCCTGATTGGGCCTAACTTCAGTCTCACCAGGTGTTCTCTAAACAAGCACCACCCCTCCACCCACCTTGTCCCTTCTGCCTAGAACACATTCTTTTGTCTGTCTGTGAAACTCCTGGGCATCCCTCAAATGCCAACTCTCGAACCATTCTTAGATGCCTGGGATGGTTAGTCTGCCCCTCCCCAGACACCCTCAGCCTTTGCTCACAAACAAGTGTGACTGTCTAATTACCTCCCAGTCCCTCCACAGCCGGAGCCTGGCTCATCACAGGCGCCTCAGAACAACCTGTGGGGCTGAGTGTGCTGGTGAGCGTCCTGTGGCGGGTGATGGGGGCGGTATGGGTGCACCTGGGGAGGAGATCAGGTGGGATACATTCAGCTCTGAGGAACAAAACCTAACTCAGACTGCTGTAGGGAGGAGGACATTCATTATCTTACGTGGGAAGAAGTCCAGAGGCAGCAGGGCGGCTGGCACCACATGACCAGTTGCTCAGCTGAGGGAGGCACTCAGAACATTCGGTTCTACGGGCCTCACCCTTGGTTTCGTCCCCAGGCCAGATCCCCTTGTGGCCACAAGATGACTGCACAAGTTCCAGGTGTCACGCCTGAACATGACAATATCCAAAGGCAAAAGGGGGCTATCCCTTCTAGTATCTTTCCCTTGGGAGCCAGGAGCCATTCCTCTGCAGACGCCCAGCAAACCTCTCTCTTGTGTCATTGGCCAAACTGGGCCACATGTCACCCCACATCAATTGCCATCAAGGAGAAGGGGACTTGGCTGGGCATAGTGACTCACGACTGTAATCCTAGCACTCTGGGAGGCCTAGGAGGGCAGATCGCTCAAGGTCAGGAGTTCAAAACCAGCCTGAGCAAGAGCAAGACCCCATCTCTACTAAAAATACAAAGAAATTAATTGGCCAAGTAAAAAATATATAGAAAAAATTAGCCAGGCATGGTGGCACATGCCTGTAGTCCCAGCTACTCGAGAGGCTGAGGCAGAATGATCACTTGAGCCCAGGAGTTTGAGGTTGCTGTGAGCTAGGCTGACGCCATGGCACTCTAGCCCAGGCAACAGAGTGAGACTCTGCCTCAAAAAAGAAAAAAAAAAAGGAGAAGGGGACCACATCATCCAGGCTCAGTGGGACTCATGGCCTGACCATGACAGCACAGTGTGGGCACATTCATGGATACAGGTGGGACGGAAGGACAAGTGTGGGCCAGTCTGCATGAGGCCAGGTGAGACACTGGGGACTTAAGGCTGCTAAGGAAGGTTTGGACCAGTTTCCACGCCCTTCACCAGCCTGGGCACATTTCTGTTTGTTCATTCACTGATTTATCCTTGTATTCAAACCGTTATTGAGCACCTACTACATGCCAGTTCCTATGTCAATCCTACGAAGTGAGCGTTCTTATTTTATTTCTATTTTGGAGATGAAGACACTGAGGGGCAGAGATGGCCTCACTCATGTGAGGTCCCAGAGTGGGTGGGAATTTTCAGGTCTGGAAGGCTCCAGAGGTCCCTGCTCCTCACTCAGGGGTCTGAGCCCACAGGAGAGGATTAAAGGGAGCTGGGGAGGTCACTTATCCCGAATGGGCCTCACTACCCTGGGCCCCTCCCGGCCCTGGGCTTTTGTGCTCTTTTGGAGCAGGGAGGGCCTGGGCCAGGGCAGAGGCTGCTCCAGATCCAGCCTCAGCTGCTGCCCTTAGAGCTCAGCAGGGGCACTCAGGGTGGGGCATTGGTCAGGTGCAGAGAAAGTCCTCAGCCACACCTCTCTGGCCCATAAATGGGCTCGAGCCCTGGGAAGCTGGGACAATCCTCAGCGCAGGACCTGCCTGGCTGTTTGGCCCTACCTGGGTGCCCACAGCACTAGCTGCCCAGGTGGGTGCCTCCTCTGCACGGGGATAGGGCAGGATGGAGGGCTGGGGGACCAGTGGCTGAGCCGGCGGGGGGGGGCAGTCCTGCTGTCCCTCCTTGCCCCTCAAGGGAAGGCTGGTTCAGGGGGAGGAGAGCAGAGAGCAGGCTGGGGGCACCTGGCAGGTCAGCTGGAGGCAGAATGGTGGCTCGGTTCTGAGCCCTGGTGAGGAGGCCCTGCCCTCCCTCCTGTCCCAGCCTGGGGGTAGGGGTACAGCTGCTGTGAGTCCTGTGCCCCACCTGTGCCCAGGCCTGGGCAGGGTAGCAGGGACACACCCTGGATGGTGATGCTGAACCAAGGGCTCTATTTCCAGCCCTGCCATTGACTTTCTGTGTGAGCTTGAGCAAATGTCTCAGCCTCTCTGGACTGAGTTTTCTCATCTGTAAAATGAGGCGGTCACTCTGATGACTGTCCAGCTTCCCCCATGCTGACCAGCTCTGCTTTAAGTCTGTTGCAGGGCTGATGTCAGGGCCCCTGCCTCCCCACCTCTCCACCTGCTCCCACCCTCATCCCACCCTGCAGGTGTTTCTGATTTCTAGCCGTGAGTCCCTAAGCCAAGTGCTGGAGACCCTGGGTAATTTTCCAGGGCCTGTGGGGCACAGACCCTTCATGGACATCATCTCTCTTTTCTGGAGGCAGCCAGGAGAGCATTATGGGCTAGAGGAAGTGAGGTGGAGGGGCCAAGGCTGCCCAGCTGGGAGATGCGCAGCTGGGGAGGTGCTGAGCTGGTCCCTCAAGGCCTGTGCTTGCCACACAAATCTAGGCGGGCAGCAGAGGCCCGGGGGGTGCTCACCCAACTTCGGGGAGTGGGACTGAGTCCCTGGACAACTACCCCTAATTTCTCTAGCTCTGTGCCCTGCAGGGACCACCCGCAGGGTGAAAATGCTTGCGAAAAATGCATGCAGATTCCTAGCCCCTGTCTTCTTGAATGGGGTCCCTCTGCCCAGTGAAGTTTGGAAGCCAATGCTCTGGACCTCCTGCAAAGGGAAGGGGAGAGAGGACATCGACACCACCTGCAGCCTGGGAGGCTCGGCTCCTGCACTCTCCATAGGTTGGGCACCAGCAGCCACCTGAAACTGTTGACCCCAAGGCCCCCAGCTCAGGCCAAGAGTTGGGATGTTCTCTGGAGACCCTTTAAAAGGTGGAAAGAGGAGGACCTCAGCAAAGGAGACACCTTCTTCAAACTGAGGGTGTGGACAGCCATGTGCAGGCTGGCAGGGGTTCATGGGACCCCCTCCTTCTTATACAAAACACTAATCCTGCTTGAAAAACACGTTCTGGGGAATGAGGCCAGGGTTGTTTTTTCTTTCCGGACATATAGCATGATCTTTTTCTCCTGGAGACTTGGCAGAGCCAATATTGCTAAAACAATTAAAATAATCCTGTAATTGTGCCTGCGGAGCTACTCCAGGGGCCTGGTCGGGTTTCTTTCCTTGTGGGACACCAGCCCCACCCCCTGAAGGCAAAAGGTGTCTCTTGGGCCCTGAGAGCTGCCTGAGCCCCAGTGTGAGCAGAGCTCCCTCCCCACCCCCAAAATCCACTGAGGGACACTTGGGAAAGAGTCTCCTGAAAATGAATTCTGAAAACCAAACTATTGATTGGTGACAAGCAGTTGTTCCACTGCCTTTTGACAGGGCTTGTCCTCTGTCCAGCTGGGGCTCACTTTTGCTGAGATTGGCCACACACCGTGCTAAGTTGGAATACCCTTCTCGCTCCTCACCTTACGAACACAGATGGCAGCCCCCCCACCCCCACCCCCATTCCTGATTTAGTAGATTTGGGAAGAAGCCTGAAATTTGGCACGTCTAACAAATTCCCAGGTGGTGCCGATGCTCCTGGTTTGAGAATCACTGAACTAGACCAGTAGGTGCTTAGGTGTGAGGCTGCCAGGAGACTTCCAGCCCCCAGAGGCCAGAGACCAGCTCTAATCAACTTCCATTTCCACTAAGTGACTGCTCTGAGTGAGGCATGTGCAGGTGCTAAGTGCTGGCTGGACTGCGCAGTTAGGGGAAGCCACGCAGGCTCCTTCTCGGAGGCCCTAGCGCAACGGTTGCTGGTTGCCATGGCAACCCATGGGCAGCAGCCAGGCAATTTGGGGAACATAATCGCGGGGTTCTTTGCCATGTTGCAGAGAGATGGCAAAGGTCCTGACCTAGCACGTGGATGAGAATGTGAAGGGAGAGAGGGGGAGGGAGGGAGCCTCCCCTCACCTAGACACCCTTTCATTTCCTCAGAAGCTGGCCCTGGCCGCTGCCTGCAAACCCAAGGGAGGGTTCGAACTTTGGTTGCATAACAGAAAGATGAACAAACAAAAGGGGTGGTTGGGGGTGGGGTTAGGGAGCAGGAAAGAGGAAAGAAGGGATCCTGGGCACTGAGAACCATTGTGCACTGGTCACTTCACACCTACCGAACCCTCTTAATCCTTACCCAGCCCCCCTGGTTCCCACAGACTGTGTGTGGCCAGGGGGCTGGTTGGATCCTGGGATAGCCTGGATTGGAAACCCGATCTGCTGTTGCTAAAGGGCCCGGTTTGCTCTTCCATCTCACAGCTGTCTTTTTGAAATTGTTGAACTTTGCTCATGGATGGGAAGGCCTGGGGCTGGGGGGGAGGTCTGGGGAGGCAGGACAAGGTCTGGGGAAATTATTTGTGCACTGTAGGGCGCCTGGCTGGTCACCATCTCGGCTTTGCACTTGACATCAACCGTCCCCTCCTCTTTATCTGCTCGAGTTTTTTGATCCTTCGAACCCACACTTTGGACACCCACCCTGACCCCCAGTTCTGGCCAAGGTAACCCCCTAAGGCAGTGGTTTTCCAGTTTTCATGTGGATAGACAAGGTTATTTAAAAGTTCAATCTCTGCTTTGCCACCAGCCAACTGATCCAACAGCTGGGATAGGGAAACTGGCAGTTTTTACAGGCCCCAAGACAATTTTGTTGCAGGTGGACTGTAGACATCCAAGGTCTCTGCTTTCCCTCTGTACTTCCACAGTCCCCTCTGGGAGGCCCCAGGTTTCAGTGACTTCTGGTTCTAGTCCCTCAGCTGTTTCTGCTCCCACCTTCTCTCAGCCGTTCCCTGGGAACCCCAGCAATTTATCCGGTTCCCACAGCCCTGTCTGGAGACAGCACATCCACAGTTGTCTCCAGCTGGCCGGGTCACCCAGCAGCCAGCAGGGCCCTGCTTACCCAGCTCAGTGGGCCCAGGATCCAGAGACTTTGCTCTGTTGTATAAGGACCTGGCTCATGGCCAGTCAAGAGGCCTGAGCTTGGAGGCTTTGAGCAGGCTGAGCCAGCTGCCTCTGACATCAGAAGGGAACTAGGATGTCTGGGGCATTTTGCACAAGGACTTGGGGGCAGAGAAGCATTCCACTTGCAGAGAAAGAAATGGGGCTGTTCTACTTCTCTGCCTCAGTTTCCTCATCTTTAAAATGGTGCTAATGGAAGAGCTTCAGGAAGTTCATCATCCTCCTAGCATGAGGTCAGGCATGAGGTTTGGCCAGGGGTTAGAGGTCAGGGAGGTGTGTCTTCAAGCCCCTCCTTCCTCTCCTCTTTGGAGAGGGCTCATGTGGGTAGCCGCCTCCCACATGTGGTCACACATCCATGCTTTGATCCTTATCACCAGCCTCAGAACTCCCAGGAGGAGGGGTCAGGGTCAGAATTTGTCTCCTATTTTGCTGATAAGGACACTGACTTGTTATCCAGAGAGGGTAATAAAGATACGTGGCCAAGGCCACACATGTGTTTCCCATGTGTTTCTGTCCAAGTGCAATTTGGCCCTTGATCTCCAGATGGAGATCTGTGCTTCTGTACATCGATGACGTTTTCGACCTTGTCCCCATGGGGTCATCCTAGCCCATGGCTCCAGGAAATCTGAAAACTCACTTGCCTTACGCTCTCATGGAAACCTTTCAAGGGAAACAGCCAGGACAGTGCTTAAGGCAAAGAGCCTGGGGTGTGCCACTGGGGCTGTTTCAGACACTGAGTCAGAGAGCTGGGTGGTATTTGCAAATTTTGAGAAGTAGGGAGGTGTCTCCTCAGTGTATCAACCACGACCCGCTGGCATCTGGGAGGGATGTCAACCCAACTTCTCTCAGTGCCGGGGTCATTTGGGACCCTTGTTTTCTTCTTTTTTTAAATTTTGAGACAGAGTCTCACTCTGTTGCCTGGGCTAGAGTGCCATGGCGTCAGCCTAGCTCACAGTAACCTCCCACTCCTGGGCTCAAGTGATCCTCCTGCCTCAGCCTCCCGAGTATATGAGACTACAAGCATGCGCCACCATGCCCGGCTAATTTTTTCTCTATATATTTTTACTTGTTCAATTAATTTCTATTTTTTTTTTTTTAGTAGAGACAGGATCTTGCTCTTGCTCAGGCTGGTTTTGAACTCCTGACTTTGAGTGATCTGCCCATCTCAGCCTCCCAGAGTGCTAGGATTACAAGCGTGAGCCATGGTGTCCGGCACCTCATTTTCTTCTTATGAGAGGACAGACTGCCTCCTGTCAGCTATGCGGATGGAGAGTGAGTTCCTGTGCAAAGCAGACAGTAGCACAGCTCACCCTTGGAGATTCTGTAAGCTCTGGGTGCCCAGGGAGGAGAGGAGGCCTGAGCTCGAAGGGAGCAGGGAAGAGGCAGGCTGCCCTGTGCCCTGGGTGGGAGCATGGGAGCCTGCCCAGCATGAGAAATGGTGCCACCCCAAAGCGAGAGCCGAAGAGACACTGCCCAGGGGCTGGGCTGGGTGCCCCTGGGGAGCCAGACCCTGCCGCCAGGGAAGGTCTGCTTTTATCAACCGAGTGGAAAGGGTTTGAATATGCTTGACAAGTTTACTGACAGGCACAAGGTCCTGGCACACTGTAAACACTTACTAGCTGTGGACCTTGGGACAAATCCCTTCACCGCACTGAGGCTTTGTTTACTCATCTGTGAAATGGGGACAATAGTGTATACTTTTGAGAGAAGATCTGCAGTGTAGAGTGGTTAGCACCATACTTGGCATCTAGTTGGTGTTCAATAAATGGTAGTCAGCCCCTCCCCTCTATCCCCAAACACACCAAAAAGCAGAGCTCTGGACAGGTTGCAAAGTCCTTGTCCTGCAATGCCCATGTCTCATCCCCGAGCTAGGCTCTCACTCGAGCCTCGGCTCTGGAACTCCAGCCTGTCTTTTCTCAGTCCTCTGTGCCTTCACTCAGCAAATGTCCCCTGCCGCCTGCATTCGGCAGTGCTTGGGGTGCAGAGAGAGAGAAGAGGTTTTGAACACAGACCTACTCTGGAGGGACCCCAGACCAACGGGGAGGCCAATGCCATGGAAATATGATTGAAAGTAGGAAATACTTCAGAGGGCTGGACATCACTTCCAGCAAGGGATCAGAGTGACCTTCCCTAGGTGGGAGCATTGGTAGGACATGGCCATGTAAACATGGAAAAGAACAACATTCCTGATGGCTCAGAGGAATAAAAGTGAACAGCACCTTCCAGCAAACATTTGTGCAGCTTCGATGGAGTGTAGAATTTGTGGAGGAGAGTTAAGCAAATCAAGCTGAAAAGTTGGGTTGGGACCAGATTTTGAATGCCCTTGTATTCCAAGCTCAGAAGCGCCATTCATTCCACAAACTTTGATTGTGCACCTGCTACACGAACTGAAACACGGACATGAATTCAACCTCTGTCCTTGACAGCAGCCAATGTGGATGGGGGCAGGGAGTTGTCCCAGAGCCCCGGAGGAGGTCTCCAGAAAAAGGTTGATAGCACCATATCCGTGGATAAATTGAGGATCCATTTTGTTTTAAACAGTGCCAGATGGGGGGGAAAAAAGAGCATCTAAGAACAGGACAGCTACACAAGAAGATCCTTGAAATCATAGAGATGGTTGGCTCTTCCAGGTACTGTGTGTGCAGAGTTAAAACAATGTCAACACCCACTTGCTGACTTGACTTTTAGGCCCAAGCTATAAGCAAAGCAAAGCAAACATTCAGAATGTAAATGATAAAACTCAGTAATGAAAATGTGGAGTTGCAGATGGCTGAAGTTGGGAGACAGGGGTAGGGGGCAGAGTGAAGGTGAGAGGAAGGTGCTGGTATCTTCATCGTATGTTAAGAGATACTGCCTGTAGTTCATGGATCAACAAGAAAAGGTCCAGCCAAGTGAGGTGGCTCATGCCTATAATCCTAGCACTCTGGGAAGCCGAGATGGGAGCATTGCTTGAGGTCAGGAGTTCAAGACCAGCCTGAGCAAGAGCAACACCCTTGTCTCTCCTAAAAAAAAAAAATAGAAAAAAAAATTAGCTGGGCATGGTGGCGTGTGCCTGTAGGCAAATGTATGCCCAGCTACTCTGGAGGCTGAGGCAGGAGGATCGTTTGAGACTAGGAGTTTGAGGTTGCTGTGAGACTGGCTTACACCACTGCACTGTAGCCTGGGTGATGGAGTGAGACTCTGTCTCAATAAATAAATAAATAAATAAAGGTCCAAGGCTACTACTTAAATTATAAAGGTGGCTAAAAGAGAAACTAAATTAGGTATATAAATAATTATGTTAGGTATTTGTCACCTAACAGCAGGGGAGGTAAGCTGTGGTTTAAATGACCTAACTCGTCACTAGCAGGAATCAAGAGGTAACATCTAAAATATCAAGCACAGGACAAAGCCAGCCATAAAAACATTTATGTATTTACCTGCATGGAAGTAATGACCAGAAGAAAGTGCAAAACAGGGTAAGAAGTTATCCTTTCTGGGCAGAGAAGATAAGGAGAAAGAGAAGGGAAGCTGGCATGAAACTGCTGTCTGGAACCTCGCACAGATGATTCTAATTTAAGCAAAATGAAGTTTATAGTCACTATTCTTTAGATTTTAGGAGCCAATAGAAGAGTTGATTCTCTGGCCAGCGGCAAAGGTGTTTCGGTATCACAAAAGTATTTATGTATTTGACTTAGTAAAATATTCATTAGGTACAAAATTTGAAAGATACAGAGTGTACAGTGAAGCTCCTCTTCTCCCAATTCTTCAGAGACAACCGATGTTACCACATTTTTTTCCAGAGATATTTCATGTACATATAGGCAAATGTGTATACATAGTGTATACATTCTTGCCCTACTTCTTACCACAATTGTTTGGGAACACACAAACGGTAGCATTCTATACCTACTGTTGCACCTTGCACTTTTATCAATTTATCTCAGATTGCTCTGAATCAGCAATGAGCTCCCTCATTTGTCTTTTTTATAGCTGGATGATATCCACGTACGATGTAGCAACAGTAGACGGCAGGCCTATTTCCACACAGCTCCACCAACTGTGTGTCATCAACTTTTGGAGTTTGTCATAGTCATAGGTGAAAAATGGCATCTCAGACAAGTTTTAATTTGGATTTCTTTTACGCAGGGGTTGAGGAGCTTTTCATATACCTAACAGCCATTTGCATTTCCTTTTCTGTGGACTGATGATTCCCATCTTTTCCCCCATTTATGTTAATTAGGCATTTTCTTATTAATTAGTAGGTGCTCTTTATTAGGGAAACTAGTCCTTTGACTATTAATAGTTGCAAATATTTACTCCTAGTTTGCCATTTGTCTTTTGACCTTGCTTGTAGGCATGAGTCACACGTCAAGTTTTGCTTTTTATGTAGGCAGATTTCTCAATCTTTTCATTTCTGACTTCTAGGGTTTGTGTCATAACTCAGAAAGACCTCCTGGAGGTTGTGAACACAAATTCATCCATGGACTTTTGGGGTTCCTTTTCTCTTCTCTTTTTAAAAAGTCATTTAAATATTTTATCTATCCAGAATTGATATTAGTGTAAAGTGTGAGGTGTATATCCAACTATTTTTTTCCCAGCTGGCTAGTGAGTGTTTCTTTTTGGGAGGTGGAGGGTGGAGTGGGAGGAGGGCAGGAAGATAGGGCAGTGAGCAGGACAGTAACTGAGAAAGAGAAGCTTCCCTGGCCAGTGAGTGTAGGAGAAACTGGAGGTGGCATATACAGTCAGGAAGTTGCTGAGATCATCCAGGTGAAAGGTGAACCCAGGTGGCCCCCAACTAGGGCAGGGGCAACAGGAAAGGTAAGAAATCCTGGAGATAGAGTCCAGTCCATAGGACTCAGTTACTATTTAAATGGGAAAAAGCAAAATAAATAGGATGCCTGTTTCCCGATGTTTCCTCAGTGATGCTACTATTAGCAGAGAGAGGGGACTCAGTATTCTTAGGAGTTCTGGCTTCACAGAAGCAGGGGACAAGGAGTCACAGTCAAAGTTTGAAGCCACAGGGAGACATCCAGGGGAGATGTCCAAGAGGGTGTTGAAAAGGTGGGACAGAGTATCAGATATCTGGGTGATGAATTTCTCAGCTCTCTCCAGGGCCCAGTGTGGGAGTTACCTGTTCAGTCCCTTAGTTGGACATGACGTGCCCCACCCTGAAGGCTATTGAATTCATCAGACCGGTTTAATGGGGCTGGATCAGACTGGTCCCTAGACATAGGAAGCCTAGCACCGGGACCATAGTAATAATCCAGTCTTTACACAGGACTTAACTATTTTCACAGTGTTTGGTTGTTGGTTGGTTGGCCCCGTTTTTCAAGATGGAGAAGGGGCTCTGAGAGAAGTGAGTTGCTCACTGTTCCAAAAGGAATTCGCAGCAGAGCCTGTAATAATAATAATACCAGTAATAATACCAGTGGTAATAAAAGCACGTACTATCACGCTGCGCTAAATCTTTTAGGAACCAAGGCTATACCACTCAATCTTCATAACCCTGTTAACACAGGAACCGCAGTGGGAGACAGAGGTGGGATTCTTACCCCACCCCGAGGCCCCTCTGCGCTCTCCCCGCCTCCTTGGTCCAGTCCTCGCCCCCCGCCGGGTCACCGTCGCCCCTGCGGCCAGGCCGGAGGGGCCCGGCCGATCAGTGCCCACAGCCTCGCCATTTTCCGGCGAGGAGACTGAGGGCCGTCGAGTAGAAAATGCCGCGATCCCACGCGAGCAGCGCCCGGCAGCAGGAGGCCAGAGCGGATGGCGCACAGCCACGGCCCTGTGGTGACCTACTAGAGGGTGGGGACCTAGCCCGGAGGACATCGCCGCCGCCGCGGGGTCCCTGCCAGCCCAGTAACGACGCGCCTGGGCTTCACTGCCGGGCCGCCCAACCGAGGCGCCAGGGGGTGTGGCCTGGGCGGCCGTTCCAAGAGCACGGATTTGCAGGGGGGAGACAGGGGAAAGGCCTGCGATAGGAACGCGCGCGCGGCCCGGGTGGGCGGAGCGGCGGCCTCACGGCCACGCCCCCACCCCCGCGGCCGGCGCGGGCTGTGGTAGCGCCTCAGTGGTGCGGGCCTGCGTCCTGCCCAGGTGCCAGGGAGAGCTGCTCGGCGGCCCGCGGTGAGTGTGCACGGTGGCTGCTGCCGGGTGGGCGAGGTCGGGGCTCTGGGCTCTGGGCTCGGCGGTGCGGGACTCCTCAGTCTGCCGCGGCCGGCTCTGGGGCCCGGTCGCGGCGCGTCTCTCTCGACGCTCGCGCGGAAGGCGCGGCTCCCACTCTGGTCCTTCTCCGGGTGGCTCTTCCCCTCTAGCTGACCTCTCGCGGCGGCTTGAGGGTCGACGTTTCCACAGCCTCGGACGGAGAGAGCCTGGAGGGCCCTTTGGCAGGTCTTGGCGTGCGAGGGCTCTGGCTCCAGTTTCCGCTCAGCTGCCCTTGGGCTAACCCACTAACTCTCTGAGCCTCAGTTTCCTCGAATGTACTGTGGGCCTAGGGAGGCAGCGGATTGTGGGGGAACTCGCGTGGGCTCGATGAGCCCTAGTGGGACCGGAATCTGACCCTGCAGCATCAGGTGGGCTCAGTAGAGGGCTCACGTGAGTCCGCCAGCCCGGCCTCTCGTGGGAATCGCCAGGCGTGCATCCTTAGGGACAGCGCCCTTCGCAGGCAGGTGCCTTGGCCCTCCTGATCCGGGAGCAATTGGGTAAGAGGTGGAAGACTGTTGGGTTGCAGAGGGGTGGGGGCATTTCAGGGAGCTTGACCTCGACTTTGTGTTTTTCATTCCTCAAGGCTAGTCACCGTTGTGTAAAGTGATGACCAATACTGAGGAGTTTGGGGCCATTTCAATGAAAGTGGCTGCTTGCTTTCCTAGACTGGTAAAGCTGCAGCCTTGGCTCTAGGGTGGGCCAAGCCACAGAATGATGATAGCACAAAGGGAGACTGGACTGGACAGGGTGGTCCAGGCTTTGCCTCTTGGCACAGAAGCAAAACACTTCTTTGAGCCTCTGTTTTCTCCTCAGTGGAAGAAGTAGTAATACAGCTGCCCTGCCACCCCTACAGGGTTCAGGTTCTGAGGATCAAAACAAGGTCCTGGAGAGTGGCATTGAGAACTGTAAACTTCTTGTAAGCAGAGCAGTTATCTAACCCTCTGGGATCCAGTGTCCTCACTGTTCAGTACTGTGATTCCTCAGGCCTTATTTGTGGAGAAGACATTGATTCATTGAACCACTCACAAGTTCTAACTACACAAAACCCCTTTGAGTGGTTGTGGGGTTGGCTTGGTCAGAAAAATAGTCCAAAAATTCCATTTAGTAAACCAGTGAATCCAGAAGGATCCACTTTCTTTTTTTGTGTCCCTTATTTTCCTTTTGAGAGAGTGGTTCTTGAGCTACTCGTGATTTTCATACCATCTGATGTGGGAAACTATTTCTTGAGCAGGTAATCATTGTCAGAAGTGTCCATAAAACATGTTTGTGTTTCAGAGAATAGAATGTTAGCTTCCAGTTGTGTTGTGTTGAACCTTAGGAGTTGTCTTAATTCTCCAAAATTATTCATATCTAGCACTTGAAAAAATAATAGATTTGAAATGAAACAAACCCCAGGGATATACTTTGGCACCTGGAAATAGCAGCATTGACTGCAGCTAACATGAGTAAGTCAGGTAAATATTACTGGGTACTGGGCAGTAGGAGATTGTAAACAGCCACAAGGAATATCTGTTGCCTGACAAACCTGAATTTTAGGACCTGCCATTGACTCTGGGTTGATCCACCCTTAACTCCTTGAAAATCAGGATCTGTATTAGGTAAGTCTGTGTATGCTTAGTAGATAGACCATTTGAAATCAGACCTGCTTGGCAAATCCAGAACATTTACCTATTAAACCCATGGAACATTTAACGTTAAAAAGAGTTTAGCTCTTAAGCAACTTTTATTTCTTTTTTTTTTTTGAGACAGAGTCTCACTTTGTTGCCCAGGCTAGAGTGAGTGCCATGGCGTCAGCCTAGCTCACAGCAACCTCAAACTCCTGGGCTCAAGCAATCCTGCTGCCTCAGCCTCCCAAGTAGCTGGGACTACAGGCATGCGCCACCATGCCCGGCTAATTTTTTCTATATATATTAGTTGGCCAATTAATTTCTTTCTATTTATAGTAGAGATGGGGTCTCGCTCTTGCTCAGGCTGGTCTCGAACTCCTGAGCTCAAATGATCCGCCCACCTCGGCCTCCCAGAGAGCTAGGATTACAGGCGTGAGCCACCACGCCCAGCCTTAAGCAACTTTTTTTCTTCCTTTTTTTTTTTTTTTTTTTCCTGATGGAAGTTTATGTAATCGTAGGGCCTTTCATGGATCCAGAGGTCAGGTGCCCCTGCCAAGAGTCAGCTTGCTTGTGCTTTACAAGGGAGCAGAGCCCTGGATTGGGAGACAGAGAAATTGAGTTCGAGCTCTGGCACTAGCGCTGTGTGTCTTTTTGCAAACCACCCCAGGTCTGTGGGCCTCAACTGAGCACCTTGGGCTTAAACTTTTTGTTATGTGTCAGATTCATTTAAAAATTAAAGTTAGGGAAAAAAAAGGTGAAATGGAGAAATGACAATTTTCATTAAAATGTATTTTTTATTTACAAAAATATTAATGTTCATTGTAAAATAAACTACAGAAATATGCACTATAGATAGTAAATGTCCTTTGTAGGGTATATTCTCCAGATATTTTTTGTCACATAAAAACATTTAAAATTTTTTCTTTTACTTAAAGCAATAGGAATGTGTTACTATTTAAATGTTTCACACAAAACTAAAATACTAGTCATTTTTTTGTCATGCTGTTCTAAAGCTGGCTTTTTATTAACATGGATGTCTTTCTACTTCACTGTGTAAAGATTACTTCGTTTTTTAAAAAACCTCATTCTTTTCAAAATGGTAGTATTCCAATACTAGTATTATTGAGGAGTCTTGTTTGCAGCTTTTTGCTAGTGTGAATTCTGCTGCATTGGGTGGTCTTGTTCTTTATCTTTGAGTACGTGGGCAAATATTTTTGCCTAATTCTTATAAGTGGGAGAGTGGAACAATGTATATGAGCTTTTAAATGTATTTATTTAACAGGCATTGATTACCTACTATGTGCCAGGCACTATTTGATGTGTCAGGGATACAGTGGTGAATAAAATAGACAATTCCCTCATGCATCTGATCTTTTAATGGAGGAAGACAAACAACATGTCTGGTTTATCGGTTGTTGATAACTGCGAGGGAGAAAAATAACACAGAGGGGTGTGTGTGTGTGTGTAAATATTGTGACTTTAAATAATAGATATTGCCAACACCTCCCCCCCAAAGATGGCGTCTTGTTATGTTACCTCCAACAGGGACTCATCATTTTTAAATTCAGACTTGTAAGGCCAATTACAAAGACTCATTGCTCATGGCAGAGATGCTTTTATTTCAGGAAATATTATGCCGGACTCTGCGCTATGTTTGTGTTATCTATATACGTGTGCATACGCACACAATATCAGAATTTTAAGTACTGATAATCCCACAGTGTTCTTCCTTCAATGTCCACTTCGCAGCTGTGGAGGCCATCTCAGAGGTGGACTCATTTGCTCAAGGCTGTGAGGTTGCAGCTGAGACCTCACCCAGGGCCGTCTGCTTCTCAAGCCCTCACTGCTTTTGTGCTATGTTATCGTTATCTCATTTTCTGACTGCAGAGGATTTGTTTTTTTTTTTTGTTTTTTGTTTTTTTTTTTGGTGAAGGGAAAATCTATTCCATACACACAATTGCTTAATAATTGTTCCTCACTCCTGGTACTACAAGGCACAATTAAGTGTATACTATTTTATACGTATCACTGTACATTTTCTTATAAGAAACATAAATGAATGTCTTATAGAGAGACAGAAACAAATGAAGAAGAAGACCTGCATTTACAGACCATTGGCCCACACCAGCCTTAGTTTCTTCATCAGTGCAGTCAGGGAGAGAATCCCTGTTCTACCTGCCTCCTGGGACAGCTCAGCAGGGTTGCTCTTTCAGGGAGTGATCTCCCTGCTCTTGGCCGTGTTCAGATCCCTGTGGAATGACACTTAAAAAATACATATTTAGTCTCAGGGGTGTGTTTCTATGTGTAGAGTCTGGTTCAGGCACTTGAGAACTCCAGTGGGGAGGGCAGCAAACATAAAAACCAATGAGAATGGCAGATTGTATTGAGTTCATTCTCGAGCTGATGGTGTGAGGCGCTTGTTAGTGCTGAGGCTGGTGTAGACTCCAGAGCAAAGTCATGTACTGGGGGAGCAGGTGGGAGCAGCTGCCTTCGTAGAGGGTTCATGCAAGGCTTCTCGGAAGAGGTGACGTTTCAGTGGGGTCTTGGCGGGTTGGCAGGAATTCCCTGAGCCACCCAGGTGTACCACTTCTAGGGTGTGTGGGGTGGAGGTTGCTTGGTGAGGCTTGTCTGAAAGGATCTTATGAACCATGAAAAGTGATTAGGATTTTTAGAAAGTCAGTGCTGTGACTAGCTCAGAACAGTGTTCTCTTGCCTTGGGTGTTCAGACTTGCTTACTGCCTAATGTCCTTCTCTCTGGGTGAACGAACAGTCATTTGGGAATTTTTTAGTGTGTCTAAATTTGTAATCATACTGTTTTACCGCTCTACATCTTAAAAGCATTTTTCATCCCCAAGTGCCTCCTCAAGTGAGACATATATGTCAGTTGTGTATCTGTTGGGATTAGTGTGCACATACCTGCCCACTTGTGTGTGTGTGTGTGAGAGAGAGAGAGAGAGAGAGAGAGAGAGGACAGAGAGAGAGAGAGAAAATGGTGAAAAGAGTCCCATAAGGCAAACTGTGGTTCTTTGCTGACCAGTGGCTCCTGTTGGTTGGCACACTGGAGCCAAATTCATCAGTCTCTTATTTCTGATGCTGTTGATGCAGCAACTTGGGTGTTGCTTGGATGTGTTGTGAACAAATTCCCTGGGGAACCTGGTCCTTCTGGGTGGCTTGTGCAGAAAACTGTTCATGTGCGGAGCTCATTTATTCCACTTATAAAGAGGTGACTCAGGTGGGGAGACATCTAAAAATTGTCCTTTAGTTGGAGTGCTGGGTGGTGTGGCATTCTGAGCTCCTTTCTACAGCATAGCTGGGAGAATGGTTCACATACTTTCCTGGAATTAATCAGTTTCAAGGCTGAACTAGAATATGATGATGGTCCAAACTGTGCTGCTTTCAGCTGTGGACTATTGTCAAAGTACTGAATTCTTTAGGAGACATACTAGTAGGAAAATGGAATGGGAGAAGTTGGCTTTTGTCCACTTGGTTATAGCGACGGGGAGGTAAGTGGACATTGTGGGGTGTGTCCTCTAATGTGGAATGAGCATAATTTACTTCTAGGTGAAAGTTAAGAATAACAATTAGTCGGCCAGGCGCGGTGGCTCACGCCTGTAATCCTAGCACTCTGGGAGGCCGAGGCGGGTGGATTGCTTGAGGTCAGGAGTTCAAAATCAGCCTGAGCAAGAACGAGACCTGTCTCTACCATAAATAGAAAGAAATTAATTGGCCAACTAATATATATAGAAAAAATTAGCCGGGCATGGTGGCACATGCCTGTAGTCCCAGCTACTTGGGAGGCTGAGGCAGCAGGATTACTTGAGCCCAGGAGTTTGAGGTTGCTGTGAGCTAGGCTGATGCCACGGCACTCACTCTAGCCTGGGCAACAAAGTGAGACCCTGTCTCAAAAAAAAAAAAAAAAAAAAAAGAATAACAATTAGTCATTCTATTTATCTCCCCTAGTTTTATCTTCAGTGGTATTTCCTATGGCCCTGCCCACACTACCCCCTTTGCAGAGCTCAGTGTCCACATCACCTCTCTGGTATTGATATGTCTGTAGAGCATCGTGTTCTTGTGATACTTCGATCTTCACGGGTATGCATCATCATTGCATTGGGGAGGCTAGGTCTGTACAAAGGTTGCAGGGTTGGGTAGGAACACATGAACTCTTGGTCACCTCTTCTGAACTCAGATGTCAGGACTACAGGTCACCTGGGATCGGTTTTCAACACTGCAAACAGGGGTGGTAGTTCTTGCCTACACAGGAGAATGTATTAGCCAATTGTGCCTGATTTCTTTTAGGTGTGCAGTTTAGGTTGACACACATTCCGGGCATCAGAAAGTTTTCCATCAGATATTTGTGGTCTTACAAAGAAAAACAGTTGTTGGCTTTGGTGAAAGGTTACAAGAACTTTTGTGATTGTTTAAGAAACCACACAGTACTACATGACCTTGTTGGATGAGGTCCCTTATGTAATGTGATTTGCAAACTCTGAAAGGTCATTTGGCATCACAACAGTGATGAAAAGCCCTGAGCCCTTCTACCTGAAACCTCCACCAACAAGGTGTCTGTCCCTGCCAGTGGCCTCACCCTCTTCCTGGGCTCTGAAGCTCTAAGGAGCTTCATCTCGCTCTCCTGCCACCACCAGGTCCTGTCAGTTTTTGGTCTTTGAATCTCTTTCTACTGCTGTGGCCTTGTTATGGCTCCTTGTCATTTCCTGCTGCATTAGTCCCCTAATTGACCTCCTCTCATCTATAATTCTCTGCATTATCTCCTGCTGCCACTTCCCAGATCTGTCCATGGTACCATTGCTAGATTGATCTAGGAGCTCTGCTTGTATCACCCCTCCTTTGTTGAAGAATTTACAATCACTCTCATTGTCTTAATGTTGTCTGTGTTTTTTTCTTCTTCATCTACTTCCATAAAGGATATAAAGTGGCTTATAATAAAAGAGTCTAATTCCCCCCTCCCTGATGGCAGTATGGTTGGAATAGAATGTGAATTCAGTGAGAACAGGGAACTTCCCTGTCATTTCTGTGAGTATGAGCCAGTGCGTAGAACAGTGCCAGGTATAAGGTAGGCGCTAGTAAATTTTAACCGGATTAATAAATGAATGAATAAATATGGCTTCTCTTTCCCACATTTACTGCTGCATATTGGCTGAGCCCAGATGTCAAAATTGGGTTTGATCTGTGCTTTTGATGGTTATTCTAAAGTATAGTATGAACTTTTGGTAGGATTTTAGTTTTCCATCTAGGTATGGAATTTTAAATGTCTTAAGTTCCTTCTGCAATTGATAGTTTATTCAATAATTAGTAATCATTTTATAATTGAAGAAGAGTATTGCAAGTCTTTCTAGATGAGTTACTTGAATGCCAAAGACATGAATAAATTTGCTTATTTTTCAAATGCTAATGAAAATGAAAAATAAAAGGGGTTTAGTGTAACCTCTGAGTGTCCGTTGTATGTCAGTGCTGTGCTGGGTGTTTCTGCCTCATATAATCATCATATCACTGTGAGGATGGCCAGCGAGGCACTAAGACTGTGATAAGTAACGTGCCCAGGGTCCCACAGGGTGTAGGTGGCATATCTAGGGTTTGACCCAAGGTCTGTTGACCTATGAGGCTCATGTTCTTTCATGACTCAACTGGGTTGTGAGTTTGTTGAATTTCAAGTCCCCTGCTCTCCAAAAACTATAGGCATAATTAAAAGCTGAGAGCTTAGTAATTGAGAGAAGGAGCCTGGGAGGCAAGTAATTGTACCAAAAAACAATCAAGGGAAGCTGTTCTGATTGAACACATAACTCAGCTTCCCAGAAGCCAAGGCAAAGAAAGATGGGATTGCACAGCAAACATTATTAGAAAAAGGAGGCAGATCAGTTTATCACAGGAAGTAACTTTCTGTTAGCCTTTATATGAGTGTCATTGAATTAAGCAGTAGGCAGCAGACTCAGTGCTCTGCAAGCATTTGTAGATCACCTTGCATGTGCCATGCTCTCCTTGAGGTGCTGGGACTACACTTGTATGTGGAAAATACCAACAAGACAAAAGACGATGATGGCTTAGGCCAGGGTAGAGGGAATGTTCTAAGGCAGGCGTCCTCAAACTATGGCCCGCAGGCCACATGCGGGTGTTTTTGCCCATTTGTTTTTTTACTTCAAAATAAGATATGTGCAGTGTGCGTAGGAATTTGTTCAGAGTTTTTTTTAAACTATAGTCTGGCCCTCCAAGGGTCTGAAGGACAGTGAACTGGCACCCTGTTTAAAAAGTTTGAGGACCCCTGTTCTAAGGAACAGAGGAATATTACCCACAGGTGGCCATTTCTGGGGTCCATCTGGGTAAGGGGCTGAGAGCTTTAGACTCACTTGTAATACTTACTGTAAAGGCAGATCTTTGGAGTATGGGAGCAAGGGAATGGAATCAGAGTGTTGCATTTTAGCAGGCAGGAATAAAGCTAGAGAATCTGGGAGAAAGAATGAGGAGAGACTTTTTGCCAGAGTGGGAGGCAGCCCATCCAAAGTGGAGGTCCTGAAGTTCTTAGTCCCTCCCATGTGTGGTGTCCTGCCATTTTGCGGTAAGAGTTGAAAGGCCTGGCTTGGTTTCTTGCCCCTTAGTGGGTGACCTTAGGCAGAGCCAAGAGGTCTCAGAAAGCACCACCGGTTCTATTCATATGCCCCTTGCTGAAGGGCCAGTATGCTGTGCCATCAAGAGTGGTACAGTGACTCTGGTCCAAGAGATGGTGTTCATTCATTCATTCAACAAATAAATACTGAGCACCCATGTTATGCCAGGTCTGACATGTACTAGGGTAACAGAGATACAAGATAGCTCCAGACATGAGACCACTCCATGTCTTTCTGCAGGGATTATTTAATCTTGAGTAAATCTGTCACTGATTGTATGACCAGGATGTCAGCCACAAAATGAACCCCAGGTCATTCACTTTGCCTTATTCTAAAAAGGTCTCGAGGGGCACACAGACAGTCAGTAGAGTGGCCCTGGAGCCTGTTGGTCTGGGATCAAATCCTGGTTCTAGCATTTATTGATTCCCTGGCATTGGCCAAGGTACTTTAACCTTGAGATAATTACAGCTGCTGTGCCTCAGAGGGGTGGTGTAAGGATAAGATGAACTAATTGAATGTCATATTGTA
This sequence comes from Mirza zaza, assembly GCA_008750895.1. NCBI lineage: Eukaryota > Metazoa > Chordata > Mammalia > Primates > Cheirogaleidae > Mirza > Mirza zaza. Next base: position 23,495 of record VSMD01092600.1, on the reverse strand, counting down.
AGTGCTCAATACATGTTGTTATAATAATTACTATTTAGGGAAAAATAAATAGTGGAGATAGTCAAGGCAAACAGGAAAGGATAGAAGGTAAAACCTAGGAATGAGGATATTGTGTGTCTGCTCCAGGCTCTGCAGATTGGTTCAGAGTTTCTTGACATCTAGAGCAAAGAGCGGAAGACTTTCTCCTAGTTCACTGTGTCCATCAGTTAAAAACAAGTCAGGAATGGGAGAGTGACTGCTGATAGGTATGAGATTCCTTTTTGGGATGATGTTTTGGAATTAGATAGTGGTGATAGTTGCACAATGGATAAATACAGTGAAAACCACTGAATTGTACACTTTTTTTTTTGAGACATTATCTTGCTCTGTTGCCCTGTGGTGTCATCATAGCCCACAGAAACCTCAAACTCCTGGGCTCAAGTGATTCTCCTGCCCCAGCGTCCCAAGTAGCTAGGTCTACAGATGTGTGCCACCATGCCTGGCTAGTTTTTTCTATTTTTAGTAGAGATAGGGGTCTCCCTCTTGCGAAGGCTGGTCTCGAACTCCTTAAGCAATCCTCCTGCCTTGGCCTTCCAGAGTGCTAGTGAGCCACTGCACCCAGTCTGAACTGTACACTTTAAAATGGTAAATTTTATGTGTATGAATTCTATCTTAATTTTTAAAAATCTGGTTTATAGGTCACAAGCTCTTGAGCAACTAGACTGTCATCGTTTCTGTCACCAGCTTCCCATCGCCTTGAGCAAGTCAAGACACATTTATGCTCACTGAGTATTTCCGTGCTCCCCACATTTCTTAGTCCTCTTAAAGTTAACTTTAGGTTACAGTTTGTGAGAGGAAGTGATGTGTCAACTTCTGATTGGAAGCATTTATGAGCCGGGGCTAGGCCCTCCTGTCCTCTTCCCATCATAGCCACCCTGGAAGTTACACATCGAGATGGTGGGGGATAACAAGAAAAAAGCTACTTGAACTACTGGGTCACCTCATGGAGACCAGGAGCCTAGCAGAGTCACCCTGCCTACTCTGGACATTACATAAAATTAAGCATGGAGTTACTGGGTTGTGGGTTGGTGCTTGAGAGAATTTTTTGCTAGTGCTATGGCCTGGAAAATTTCCTCCTAACCTCTCGTGCAGGTGTACTGTATGATGTGGCGGGTGTCTTTTCTAACAGGAAGCCGCAGCAGATGCAGCAGAGCAGTGGTTTTCCTACCCAAGTGTGTCACTGCAGCTTGCCGTAGCACAGTTCTCTTGACAGTGTCCTTCAGCTGGAGCATTAAGCTGTCAGCCTAAAGGAGCATCTTGGGTGACCTAGTGTGCCCATCCCAAGCAACAGGTACAGTACAGTGTCAGGCCAGCACCATAGGATGTTGTCTTCCTCATAAGAGAACATGGGGCAGTAAAAAACTCTCTTCAGATAATGGTTCAGTGCTGATGGGCAGTGTTGTAAATGGTGTAATAGTTGTGGATGCTTTTATAGACACCACCAGACAGTCCTTTATCACCACAGTGATAGGATCTAATTATTACTGACTCGTTCATGTTGTGACTTCTTTTTTTTTAGACAGAGTGTCACTCTGTTGCCCAGGCTAGAGTGCCATGGTGTCAGCCTAGCTCACAGCAACCTCAAACTCCTGGGCTCAAGCAATCCTTCTGCCTCAGCCTCCCGAGTAGCTGGGACTACAGGCATGTGCCACCATGTCTGGCTAATTTTTTTTTCTATATATATTTTAGTTTGCCAATTAATTTCTTTCTATTTTTAATAGAGATGAGGTCTCGCTTTGGCTCAGGCTGGTTTTGAACTCCTAACCTTGAGCGATCCACCTGCCTTGGCCTCCCAGAGTGCTAGGATTACAGGCATGAACCACCATGCCTGGCCTGTTATGACTTCTTAATGACTCTGTTCCCCAAATTCCAGACTTTAAAAACATGGTGTGAATATCCAGACGCAGGTCATGGAGATGACCTAAAGTTGGTGCTCAGTATATATTTGATTGACATCAGCCTTTGATGCATAGCAGTGGCCTAATGTCAAGGTGAAATGCAAGCGAAGCTTGGGAAGGAGGTGGCCAAAACAATGCCATCTTAGACCTCAGCCCCGTGGCAGTCTGGCCTGACCACTTGATGAAATCTGGACTCTGTGTCTCTTCAGTACTCTTGTTTCCTGTCAACTTGTGGAAGAGTTGGTTTAAAGCCACTTGTTGGGCAGAAGGAAGGTACTGCCTGAGAGACCTGCTCTGTGTGGGAAGCCGCTACCCAGAGCAGCCCTCTGTAGCTCCCAGTTCCTCACTGCCCAAGTAGAAACTCAGGCACAGCTCACTGCTGGCTGAATCTGGGGTGACCATAGCCTGCATAAGAACCACTGAGACCGTGTGAACAAGAAGTTGGTTCACCCCTTCGTTGTCTAGGGTTGCGATAAAAAGTGGCAAAGAAGGTCCCACAAAGTCCTTAAATCTCCCTTGGTAAGTTGTGGGACCTTCAGTAATTTTCTTCGCCCTTCGGTCTTTGGATCTGTATCATATGAATCAAAAAACAACTCATACAAAGCACCTAGCAAAGTGCTTGGTGCATAGTAAGTGTTGAGTAAATCTTGGTTCCATGACATGGCTCTTGTTTAGTGAGTCCACAGTAAACACAGTGCTCTATAGGACTAGGCAGGCTTTTTCCTGTTCTGTAATTTGGAGTGCCTTTTCATAACCAAGAGTGCTAACCCTTATTTCATGGAGATTATAGGGAATCCAGGCCATCAGACATCTATTCTGCACTTACTTAAATAAATGTTCACTTGAACAGTGAAACAAAAACAGGCAGGAATGTATAAGGTGTATCTAGGGAAGCTGAGAGAAAGGCCTTGCAATAAGGATGCTACTGGATTTTTAAAAATCTTCTTATTTTTAACCAATTTTATACTTATAGAAGAGTTGCAAAACTGGCACAAAGAGTTTCCTTATATGTCTCACCCAGCCTCCTCTAATGTTAACATCTTACATAATTTCCTGTTCTTAATCATTTTATTATGATTAACATTGGTACAATGTTATTAACTAAGTCAGGTGTCGGCAGACTTTTTTTGTAAAGGGCCATATCAGTAAATAAATACTTTAGAGTTTGTGAGCCACGTCTCTGTGAAAATACTCAGCTCTGTTGTTGTAGCACAAATTAGCCATAGACAATATAAAAATGAATGGGAGTGTCTGTGTTCCAATAAAATTTTATTTACAAAAGTATCCAGTGGGCCAGACTTGGCCTACAAACTATAATCTGCCGATCCCTGAACTAAAAGCTGCAAGTCTTGTTAGAATTTCACCATCTTTCCTATTAATGTCCTCTTTCTATTCCAGGATCCCTTCTGGGATCCCACCTAGCATTTACTTACCATGTCTCCTTATTCTCTTCCAATCTGTGACTGTTCCGTAGTCTTCTGTAACCTTGATGCATTTGAAGAGTACTCGTTGGTTGTTTTATAGCATGCCCCACAATTTGGACTTGTCTGATGTTTTCTCATGGTTGGAGTGAAGTGATGCATTTGTGGCGAGAATACCACAAAAATGGGATCGTATCTTTCTCAGTGCATAGTATCAAGGGATTAGTAATATTACTAGTGATGTTTGCCTAGATCTCTTGGTTAGGTTGGTGTCTTCAAGGTTTATCCACTGTATAGTTAATTGTTTTTTCCTATTGTAGTTAATAAGTGTCTTGGGGAAAATACTTTGAGATTATGCAGATCCTGGTTTTGCCCACTAATTTTTTTAACATTCATTGATGGATCTTGTCTACATCAGTTATTATTGCCGTTATTTGTCTAATGCTAATTCTCTATTTCATTCTTTCCTTCTACGTTTCTTAGTTGGAATTCTGTGTGGAAGAGCTGTCTCTTCTCTCCCATTTATTTATGTATTTGATTATTGATGTTTGTCTGGACTCACAGGTATTTATTTATTCTATGGTTAAGAATTTAGGCCGGGCGCAGGGGCTCATGCCTGTAATCCTAGCACTCTGGGAGGCCGAGGTGGGTGGATTGCTCGAGGTCAGGAGTTCGAAACCAGCCCGAGCAAGAGCGAGACCCCGTCTCTGTTATAAATAGAAAGAAATTAATTGGCCAATTAATATATGTAGAAAAAATTAGCCAGGCATGATGGCGCATGCCTATAGTCCCAGCTACTCGGGAGGCTGAGGCAGGAGGATTGCTTGGGCCCAGGAGTTTGAGGTTGCTGTGAGCTAGGCTGACGCCACAGCACTCACTCTAGCCTGGGCAACAAAGTAAGACTCTGTCTCAAAAAAAAAAAAAGAATTTAATACTCCACCAGCAATGACAATCTAAAGAGGAAATTAAGAAAACAATCCTATTTATAATAGAATTAAAATGAATGAAGTACTTGGGATAAATTTAAACAAGGAGCTATAACACTTTTAAATTGAAAACTACAAAACATTGCTAAAAAGCAAATAAAGAAGACCTAAATAAATGGAAAGACATTCTGTGTCCATGGATTGGAAGACTTAATATTGTTGAGATGGTAATACCTCCCCAAGCAATGTGCAGATTCAGTGCAATCTCTATCAAAATCCCTGCTTTTTGTGCAGAAATGGAAAAGCTGATCCTAAATTCATATGGAATTGCAAGGTACGTCCAATAGCCAAAACAGTCTTGAAAAAGAACTGCATTGGAGGACTCATACTTCCTCGTTTCAAAACTTACAGCAAAGCTACACTAATCAAGCCAGTGTGGTACTGTCATATGTAAGACATAAAGAGCCATAGAGTAGAATTGAGAGTCCAGAAGTAAACTATAGTTTGTTAATTTCAACAAGGGTATCAAGACCATTCGATGGAGAAAGAATATTCTCTTAACAAGTGATGCTGGGACAACTGGACATTTGCATCCAAAAAAATAAAGCTGAATCTTTATCTTATACTGCATACAAAGATCAGCTGATGATAGATTAAATACCTAAATGTGAGAAGCTTCCCTTGTACCTTCTAGTTAGTACTCTTTCCCCAAAGGTAACCAATGTTCTGACCTTAGTCACCATAGATTTTGCCTGTTCTTAAAGGTCAGCTATAAATGGAATTGCACAGTAGGTACTCCTCTGTGTTTGGGTTCTCTCATTCAACATATGTGTGTGAGATTCATCCATGTTATTGAATGTAGCAGCAGTTCATTCTTTTGCACGGCTGTGGGTACTTAATATGTCTTTTGTTGTTCCCTTCTTATCTTTCAGGACTTTTAGTATTAGTAACAACTACATTTATTACAGCAGAAACTTTGTGCCAGGCACTGTTTTAAGTGCTTTATATGTTTAGTTTATTTAATTCTCAAAACAGCACAATGAAGTGGGTACTATTATTACCATAATCATATCAATGATTTTTTTTTGTATCTGATTGAGAAAGTTCCCTATTATTCTTGGTTTACTGAGTCTTTCCATATGAATGGATGTCAGATTTTGTCAGATGCTTTTTCTGCATCTACCAGGATGATGTTATGGGTTTTTGTTTTTTTTTTTAAAAGCCTGTTGATACAGTGAATTACATTGATTTTTGAGTATTGAACCAACCTTGTATTCCTGGAATAAATACCTCTTGATCTTGTAGTATCCTTTTTATATATTGCTTGATTTGATTTGCTAATGTTTTGGAAAATTTTTGCATCTATGTTCATGAAGCCAGTTTGTCTACAGTTTTATTTTTTTGTTCTGTCTTTGTCTGGTTTTAGAGTAATGCAGGCCTTATAGGATAAGTTGGGAAGTTTTCTATTTTCTGAAAAAGTTTGTGTAAGAATTGGTATTATTTCTTCCTTAAATGTTTGGTAAAAATCACCAGCAAAGGCATCTGGTCCTGGAGTTCACTTTTCGGGGAGGTTTTAACTACTAATTCAAATTCTTTGATAGAGAATTATTCAGGTTATCTGTTTTTCTTGGGTAAACTCTAACAGTTTATGTCTTAATTTGTCTATTTCATCTGATTTATCAAGTGTTGACATAAAGTTCATAATTTTCCACATTATCCTTTTAATGTCTGTAGAATTGAATGATGTCCCCTCTTTCATTGCCTATAGTGGTTAATTCAGTCTTCTTTCTTCTTTGCTGATCAGTTCAGCTAGAGGTTAATCCTATTTGAAGTCAATTTATGTATCAAGAATTATAAAAATTCAAATCTAGATGAGAATTTAAAGATTTTTTTAAAAACTGTCTAAAGATGCTTTTCTTAGTGTTATTTAGGGAGAAGCTCAGAATAGATGTCAGATATAGGCACAGCTTAAATTCAGGTTCCACCACTTAGCAGCTGGTGTGACCTCAGGCAAACCACTTTAACTGATCTGAGCTTTGATTTCCTCATTTAGAAGGAGATAATAGTAACTCCCACATAAGGAGCTGAGAGTTAACATGCACTCAGAAAGTTCTAGATCTGGTGACTGCTTATAGTGGGCAGTCACAACCACTGGTATTTAGCAAAGTGAGATTTTGGAAACAGTCCTACTAAAATAGCCTGTTCATGGTGTGTTTGCCCATTTCCCAGGGGCAGGTTACTGACATATTCCTCTCTATCCCATAGTCCTTGGCAAACATTTTACAACATTTCTCACATTTGACTGCAGCATTTTCTGTTTCCTTGTCCAGACTGAACGACGAAGCAGGGCCACGTTAATTCATCTTTTCACCCTCAAGCCTAGATCAAGATCTAGACTACATTTAGTTAAGCAAAAGTATTTTCATAAATAAATAGGGAAATAATTAAGGCCCATCAGATCAGTAGGCTATTGTGCAGCCAAAGAAAATATCACTATGAAGGGTCATCTAGCAACGTGAAAAAGTATTTTAAAAAATAGAATATATTTTATCTGCTTTTGGTATGAGTGTATGTATATGTATAAGTATAATGTTATATTTATGTATGGGAAAAAGTGAAGGAAAATTCTAGAGAGAAAATACCTATGTGGATGATCGGATTCCGGCCCTGTTGTTACCCTTTAACCCACGCCATTTAAGCATAATGACACTTGGATGTAAGGTGGTGAGTTCCCCATCACTGGAGGCTGTACAGGCAGAGGTAGGAACATCACTCCGCAGAATTGGTTGTTGAGGCACCTGTGCAGAAAACCGCAGAGTGATTCCTTTTCTTCTTTGCCATGATTTACTGACACTGAGCCTTTGCCCCTCAAGCCAGAATGGCAGTGAAAGTGCGGTCAAGGAACAGCATCTTTTGTCCCTGTAGACTTAGTTGTGTTTGAAAAAACGAAATGCAGACATGTTGGTGGTGTGCTTTGGGAGCCAGGAGGCAGAACATATATTCATTTACTCCTGAAAAAGTTCCTTGTTAAAGCTGGATGCCCAGCCCTGTGTAAAGCATAGACTGTTCCTGGGCCCAGTTTTGTTTTTTTTTTTTTTTTTGAGACAGAGTCTCACTGTGTTGCCCAGGCTAGAGTGCCATGGCGTCAGCCTAGGTCACAGCAACCTCAAACTCCTGGGCTCAAGTGATCCTTCTGCCTCAGCCTCCCAAGTAGCTGGGACTACAGGCATGTGCCACCATGCCTGGCTAATTTTTTTTTTCTATTTTTAGTTGTTTGGCTAATTTCTTTCTATTTATAGTAGAGATGGGGTCTTGCTCTTGCTCAGGCTGGTCTCGAACTCCTGAGTTCAAGCAATCCTCCCACCTCAGCCTCCCAAAGTACTAGGATTACAGGCGTGAGCCATCGCGCCCAGCCCAGTTTTTTGATTGAAAAGTTAGTACTTCTCCCTTCCTGCCTTTTTCCGAGTGTTGCCCTGAGCTTCCCCATTTTTCTACTTCTTTCCTGAGTCCTTAGGATCTGCTATAGGATCACATATCACTGTGTCTGTTGTCTGCCTTCTCTTTCCATAGCTCTTGTTTAACATGCGTGCATGCGTGTGTGTGCGCGCATCCACATGTGTTTCAAGGGAGTGAAAGAAGATCTAGGAATCAGTATGTAAGTATTAACTTAGGTGGTCAGAGATTGGTCAGAGCATTGTCACCAATCAGCAAGTTCAGATTAATGAACTCTAATTTGGTGTCTGTGTCCCAGGCCCTTGGGGTGCAGGCAGTTTCAGTCATTAAGCTCATATGACCCAGCCTTCTTGACACGTCTCTTGTGATGGGGAGACCTGCTTACAGCATCCCATTCTGTTTTCAGACATCCTAGTCTGTCTGAAAGAATACCTAGAATGTTCTTTCATGGAGAGTATGTACATCTCTGTCCTCCATGACCACCTCCTCCTTCTGCTCTTTGGGGCCTCTACCTCCTCCTAAGTTTCTGACCATGCAAATAAGGGATCAGCTACCTCTGAATCTTCTTTTCTTTAAGATTAACTTTTCAGTTCTTTACTGTTTCTCATGTGACATATTTTGGGGACCACTCCATCCTGAGGACTTTCTGACTGTGTACCAGTTTGCCTTTGATGCTAAGTGGGGAGCCCATCTGGAACCCTATTAGTGAATCCTTAGTGCGCCTTTGCATTGGGGAGGCCAGATTGATTTTGGCCCACCCCATGTTCATTTCCATAAAAGAAGAGGAAGTAACACCCTCCCCTCCATGCTGCAGGCTTGCTGCCCTGGGCGTGCCACCGGAACTGTAACACGTGTATAGGGGAGCTTCTGATTGCTCTCGGGATGCTCTTACCAGACTGTCACCCTTATTCCTGGTGATATGCTAGAGGCAGAAGCAGACTTCAGAGTTTGGGAAAACTAAGGCAAGTCCTCTGGCTCTCCATGTTTCTCTTTTCCATACTTTTATTCAGAATTAATTTTGGCCAAAGGGGTGTTCAGGAAGATGAACCAATATGAACTCCTGTGAAGTATTTTGTGTCCATAAATCGCTTTATGTTGCTTTTTAGTAGCATTATTGAATTATACCCATTAAATGCTCTAAGCTTAGGAGAGCTATGGGTTCGCCCCACTTGGTGTTCAGGCCAAGTGGCCACAGCCCCAGAGATGCTGCTAGAATTAGGCACAAGCAGTAGCAGTTGCCGTGGTCAGCCCCATGGGCTTGGTTAGCTCGATTTGTGCTGAGTGATGCCTGCGTTTCTGCCTGCTTCCTGCTGAGTCATACTTGCACAGATCTAGCTTTGGTGGCGGCCTTCCCCTTTCATTGCAACACACATGCCAGTCATATGTTTCCAAATTAAGCCCTGTAGTGTGGGGGAAAGGTTGTCATCTGGGGACACTTGAGCACCTGTGGTAGAGAATGTTTTCTAGGATGTCTTGGTCAAGGCTCTGTGACTGTACTGATACTGGGGACGCAGGAGTCATTGTACAGCTTCACTTTCCTGTGGCATCGTTCTGATACTGCCACCCTATTGTCTGGTCTTCACCAGCTACCTGGGACCCAAAGACAGACTGGCATACAGGGCTCCTAGGCTCTTGGCACACTGGTCTGGGTCCCCTTTATTAATAAATGCTCATCTCTTACTTACCACCTGCATACCCCCACATAGAAATGCATCCTATCACAGCATGCTTGAGTCACCCCAGATTCTGTAGATGCCATACTTTTGTGTTCTAGGCCTTGATACACGCTTCCTCTGTCAGGATCTTCACTCATGCCCCTTATCTGACTGGTGGACCCTGGTCATCCTTCATGATCCAGGGCAGATGTTGGCCTCTGGGTGCCCCTTCCTTGACTCTTTTGGACTGTCTTGCCCCCTTCTTCCTTAGAGCTCGGTGTTGTGACTGTTGGGATATGTCTACCCTTCCTCGTAGGGGGAGAGCTCCTCAAGGCAAGATTGGAGTGTTGCTCCTGCCTGAATCTGTAGAGTTAGTTCCTGACTGTGACAGGTGCCCCTCAGCTGTTTGCTGGATGCATGGACAGAAGAGTGACAGAGCCATGCCCCTACACATGATGTTTTTGTACCTGAGCATTTTTCTGGAGCCTACCCCAGACTGTAAGCTGTGTGAGAACAGGAACCGTGCTGACCTTGAGCTTCCCAGCGTCCTCGTGCTCTGGGGCCTCATGGACCAGCAATCAAATGGCCTGTAGGAAAGCCCTGGCACATGTTCCAGGCCTGGTTTGGCAGGAGTGCTCAGCATCTTTGAGCACACAGAGCAGTAGCTCATGAGGCTTTTTGGGCACATCTCCAACACATCTAAGAATCAAGAGGCAGCTCAGAGTATCTCAAATGTATTTCACAATGTCTGTGAAAAAGAGGGCCCTTGGCCAGGCGCAGTGGCTCACGCCTGTAATTCTAGCACTTTGGGAGGCTGAGGCGGGAGGATTGCTTGAACTCAGGAGTTCAAGACCAGCCTGAGCAAGAGTGAGACCCTGTCTCTACTATAAATGGAAAGAAATTAGCCAAACAACTAAAAATTTAAAAAAGTTAGCCTGGTGCGGTGGCCCATGCCTGAGGTCCCAGCTACTCGGGAGGCTGAGGCAGGAGGATCGCTTGAACCCAGGAGTTTGAGGTGCTGTGAGCTAGGCTGACACCACGGCATTCTAGCCCAGACAACAGAGTGAGACTCTGTCTCAAAAAAAAAAAAAAAGAGGACTCCTCAGGCTCTACTCAAGAGCATCTTTATTCTTATTTTAGATATCATTAACAAGCACAAGCAACTGATTTCTCAGTTTGAGCAGATTCAGAGCAGCCAATTATAAGTGAGGGAGAGACTTCCAAAAGAATGCAGGTACTCTCACAGTGGTGAGACTCATCTTGTCCGTAAGAAAGGACTAACAGCACCACCAACAAAGAGGCAGGAACCTAAGGGCACATAGCCTGGGGTCTCTCTGTGTGGGTACGAGCAGCCTTCCCTACCTCAGTAGCTCCTGAGTAATTGTATAATGATGTGATCTTAGTAATCTAGAACAGGCACTCTGTGTGGACTCCAGACAGTTTGGGAATAGTTAACAAATTTTGGAAGCATGCTAATGAATAAGATAGTGAATAATCATAGAGCTTTAAACCCCTTACATTTTCACAGGCTTTACAAAAGCTAAACTAAGCCTTTTTCTGCTCCACACATATTTTTGCCACCATCAGTTATACTGTACACATGCACACACACACACATATATATGGTGTATACACATATATATCAGTTTTACCACATCTTAGCAGATTCTACTTCAGATTGTACTAAACTAGTATTTTCTCAACTTCTTTGAAAATGTTCTTGCTCGTAATTGTTCCATGTTCCATGGTTAATTCTTCAGTCACATCAAACTTGGTATTGACTCCTCAAATAAACAACTGAGCAGCATAGGTAATTTCTTCAGTCTCATTAGAAGCCAAGTAATTGCATGCATTAGAGCTTTGCTCTAAATGCTTCCAAGAAATGAGTGAATGCTATGGAAGTTGCAGAGGAGTCCAAAGGGCTGCGCTTCCCCTGTGGCTCAGTCTTATTTCATACCTGTGACATCTTTTAAGAAAGATTTACAAAAGGGAAAACTATAAATTAAAAACAATATATTTTAGCCGGGCGTAGTGGCTCACGCCTGTAATCCTAGCTCTCTGGGAGGCCGAGGTGGGCAGATCGTTTGAGCTCAGGAGTTCGAGACCAGCCTGAGCAAGAGCGAGACCCCGTCTCTACTATAAATAGAAAGAAATTAATTGCCCAACTAATATATATAGAAAAAATTAGCCGGGCATGGTGG
>VSMD01092600.1:0-11816 GCA_008750895.1 Mirza zaza | reverse complement strand
AAAAAAAAAAAAAAAAAAAAAAAAAACCAATATATTTAAAAAAGCCAAGGAAATCTTGGCTCCCCAAAGGAGCAAGGAAACCTAATCTCCTTGATGGCAGAGGAGGCATAGTGAAAGCCAGGACTTCACCATCACCTGGCCAAACCAGGCTACCCACCACAAGGTGTCAGTGGAGGCCATGTGGGCAGCAATAATGAGGTTCCCTTCCCTCTTCAAGCTAGGGATGTCAGCAGAGGCCTAGTAGGGAGACAGCACCAAGTTGGCACCCTTCTCCCCCACCAGCAGGGTGACAGAGAAGGCCTACTAAAAGAGAAGATCCAAATAAGATTCAGGTCATAAAACATAATAGTCAAAATTCCCAGGATATGGTGAAAAATTACCCGCCATACTAAGAAACAGGAAAATCTCAATTTGAATGAGAAAAGACAATCAACAGCTGCCAGACTCAAGATGACACAAGTGTTGGAATTATACAAGGTATAAAGAGGAACCAGACAGACATCTAAGAACTGAAGGATTCAGTAGCCAAAATAGAAAACTCAGTGGGTGACTGTATGGCAGAATGGAGAAGACAGAGGAAAGAATCCATGAACTTGAAGTAAGAACAGTAGAAATTACCCAGTCTGAACAACAAAGAGAAACTAGACTGCAAAAAAAAAAAAAAAACCAGAGCAGCAGGGACTTGTGGGACTAATAATGGAAGATCTAAGTTTGTTGTCATCTTAGTCCCAGAAGGAGAGGAGAAAGAGGGCAAAGCTGAAAAAATGTTTAAGAAATAATGGCTGAAAAGTTCCCAAATTTGGCTAAAGACATAAATATACAGATTCAAGAAGCTGAACGAACTCCAAACAGATAAAACCAAAGAAGTCTGCACCAACAACATCTTGGTGTGGATGATAAACTTTCTAGACATTCTAACTATAGAAAAATCTGTTTGAATTGCTCTTTTGGTCACTGCTTTTTAGCATGTTGCCATGGAGAAAGTGTAGTTTCTGCCTGAGCATCTGTCAGTCTCTGGAGGTTGAGCTATTAGGCAACAGTATGGTTTGTTTCCTTGAGGGTTTCCCCTGATCTTGAAAATACTAAACCTTGGCAGAGGTTTGTGAACCTGAGCAGACCCTGTTCCCCTGGCAGCTGGGATGTGGACACTAGATCCTTGTCTAGGCAGCTGTGAGTTCACAGTGACTGCTGCTGGGTAATGCATGCTGGAGGGCCAACTACATTACTTGCTTTCTCCTCTCTTCTTATTTGCTTCAAGTGACTGATTCACCCTGATGTCAGTGCTGGGTTGGTTGCTCAATCTTATTTACTGACCAGAAGTTGCATACAGGAAAAGCAAATTTGCAAATACTTCCTGCTATTCTTTTTTTTTTTTTTTTTTGCAACATAGTCTCACTGTAGTGCCCAGGCTAGAGTGCTGTGGCATCAGCCTAGCTCACAGCAACCTCAAACTCGTGGGCTCAAGCAATCCTCCTGCCTCAGCCTCCCAAGTAGCTGGGACTACAGGCATGTGCCACCATGCCCAGCTAATTTTTTCTATATATTTTTAGATGGCCAATTAATTTCTTTCTATTTTTAGTAGAGACAGGGTCTTGCTCTTGCTCTGGCTGGTCTTGAACTCTTGACCTTGTGCGATCCTACCACCTCAGCCTCCCAGAGTGCTGGGATTACAGGCTTGAGCCACTGCACCCGGCCTGACCTGCTATTCTAATGTCATGAACAGCTGGATGTAGAAAGCCGTTGTGTTCTTGCCTCATTTTCCCTTTCAGAAGTTAGCAAAGCTCCTGCCAGTGCCTGGTGGCCCATGTTTTCTTTGTCCACCTTGCTCTGCAGTGTGTGTGACTGGAGTTGCTGTGTTTGGCCCCACTATGTCTGCAGGAACTGGCCAGCTATTGAAATTCAGGAGGAATAGTGGTTAGGGTATACATATATAGTTTTTGCCCCTCTCTGTATGTATGTTGTATTTTATAATAAAAATGAAAACTCTTGTATAGCAACCTAATTTATAATAAAAGATCAAATCAGATTTGCTCTATTTGGAATGAGGGAAAACCTACTTGGCTGGTGTTTTGACATATGCCTTTTTCTGTGCTTAATTTTACATATGAGAACATCCAAGCCTACTCTTGGTAAGGGTGTGTCTAGCGTCTCAGCCAAGTAGTGGCAGGGCTGTGGCAAGAACCTGGTCTAATCAATAAGTTACTCTATCTCTTCATTTCCATTTCTTTTTTTCCTTGTTTGCTATTGCTGACAAAATGTGGTGTTTGGCCCCGTGAGCTCTGCCTTGTCCTATATTCCTTTTCAGTGAAGGGAGAAGGAATAAACTCGGAGATAAAGATACTTCTAAAGCAGAGGGATAGCACTGGGCTCCCAGAGTCTCCTTGGGGTCCCTGGTGGGGACCTCAGACTGACTATCTCGTGGTCACCTTTGCCACCTCTTGACATGGAGGACAGTTATTTAGGAGATCTCAAATTTTCCCTTCAAAGTATTTCACACAGCAGAGGTGGTTCCCAAACTGTACCAAGGTGCCTTAGGGCACCACAGCAAACTCAGAGGTGTCTAATTTTCAAATGCAGCGGAAGTTCACATTTGTTGAACTGCATGTGAAGCACCAGCTTGGGGTGGTTTGCACTTCCAGCATTAGATCTTGCGTCATTCTTCCTGATGACTTTGCATCCTTGCAAAGCTGGTTTTGCAGTGGTTGTTTGGACCTCACTACTTCACATTTAGAACTGTTAGGCATTTCTTTTGGCCTAGGGAAGCCAAGAAAAATGTGCCGAGATACCAGAGACTCCATGAACCAGGAAAGTTTGGAAACCTCGTCTTAGAAGATCTGCCCAGATAGACGCACTACAAAGCCAATATTTCTTTTAAATCTTTGGGCTTCATGTTATTGATTCATGCACATTTAGATTCCACGTGTCATTGGTTGATTCCCTTCATTCATTCCCTGAGTAGTTTTTGCACAGTAGATTGCATGCCAGGAGAGTGTGCATGGAGGGGATGGTGGGACTGAGGCCTGGAGAATGAGTAGGAAGTGTTTAGAGAAGAGCATCTCAGACACCTGTCAGGACCAGAGCAGGACTGCAGAGATGCAAGCTGGGGAGTAGGGAGGCTGGAGAGATGAGCAGTATTGATGTGTGAAGTGACTTAACCTGGGAGTAGGGGGTGATGCTTATTCATGGCTTCAGCCCCCAGGCAGCCTGGTTGTATCCTTGGATTTCTCCAGGCTTGACTTCCACTTGTTAGCCTGTTGGTCCTCCCTTTCCTACCGCATGCCAGACACAGCGATGCCTAAGATACTGTTCTTCCCTTAAGGAGCTCACACAGCAGGGGAGGCAGACATGGGTCCAGCAAAGTCTTCCTAGGTAGAGGGCAGTGAACAGAGCCCTCTGCTGGGAAGCTGGGGCCCTTTCTCTCTTTGCCACTCATGTGAGCTGCTTACCCTCTCAGAGTGTGGTCAGTAGATCAAAGCCTTGGATAAAGTGATATCCAATTCCTTCCTACCTTTCTCTACAGCTCTTATCTGTCCGTAGTTGTTCAGTGCTTCAGAGTCACAGCTGTGGGGAGCATTCTCTGTTCTGTGGAGCCTCCAGGCTGAGAACTGGCTGTGCCTTGGGGCCCAAGCCTTAGCCCTGCTGCCACAGGGAGCCAGTCACATCTGCAGTAGGCAGCACCTGTTCCTCCCCTTGGTGTTTCTTGTTTCCTCAGTGGCACAAGAATTTGTGGCCCTGAGTCTGAACTCAGGAGAGGCTAGAGATGCTACAAGGAGCCATGAGAGCAGGTGCTACCAACAGAACAAGAGAAAAGAGGAAAGAACGTAGTCAGCCTCACAGACTGTGTGTAATGACAGGTCTGGAGTGTCCCATGCCATGCACTGCTAACCTGAGAATCCCAGACTCGTAAGGATTCTTGCCTATTCATGTTCATTTATTCAACTTATTGTATGCCAAGATAGGAGCAAAGCAAAGTCCCTGCCCTTGTGGCGCTAACCTTCTGGTCAGGGAAATAGCCAGTGGGGGGGAAAAATGTGTAATATGATGTCAGGTGGGGCTAAGCACTGAGGGCCAAGGGAGGTGAGAGTGGCCAGGGGACTGTTTTAGATCCTGTGGTCAGGTCAGGCGAAGTCTCTCTGAGGTGGTGACACCTGAGCAGAGACCTGACAAAGCGAGGGGGTGAATGCTGCAAATAACTAGACAGCATGTCAGCATGTGCAAAGGCCCTGAGGCAGAAGGAGGCCAGTGTGACCTGTGAGGCATGAGGAAGGGGGAGAGTAGTAAGCAGTGTGGGTGGTGGGAGTGGTATCCATGGGCCAGATCATAAAGGGTTAATAGGCCTCGTAAAGACTTGAGGTTTTGTATTCAGAGGTTTTGTATTCAGTGTGATGTGGAACCGCCTGAGGGTTTTGGTCAGGGAGGGGACACGATCTGACTTACTTTCTAGAGGACCCCTCTGGCTTCCATGTGGAAAGTGGCCCATCTATCGGGAGTCTCTTGTGGTGGTCACAGATGCGCCACTGACCCTGCTCCCCAGCTTGGTCGGTTTCGAAGCTGCCAGCAGGGCATGAGCTTGCTCTCCTGCACTGTGCAGTCAGCGTGAGTATGTGTCAGGAGACGGGGCCTTAGATTCCTGGGCCTTAGTCTCCTCTTCTGAAAATCGAGGGGACTGGGTCACCTGGTGAGTTAGAAGGGAGGAGGACAGTGGGATAGGGAGCTTACATTTATTGACTGCTGCTTCGTGTGCGACACTAGCCGGGGGCTTTCCTGTGTCACTTCATCATTCCCGAGCAGAACGCCCAGCTGGCTCCAGTCGGGCACTGAGTGTCTGTCACCTCATGATTCTGTGGGACAGGTCCTTCCAGAGCCCATGACAGCAGGTCCTAAATTCCTCTCTGTCTGGTTGTGTGAAAGCATGACAGATGGTTTGTGGGCTTGACAGAGATCCTGACGAGTTGGATAGACCAGCATTGAATAAATATGAAACAAGTTTATAAGCTAAAACTTGAATAGAAACAGTATTCTCTGGGGACAATAGAACTCAATTTGTCCTTGAATGTCATATCAAAAAGGCTATGTTGAGATTAGCTCAAGCCGTCGAATAGCATCTCAGGACAGTGAGAAAGCAAAGAACTAAGCTCACAGGTTCGTGCTGATGGCCCATTTCCGGGGGGTTGTAGAATGGACTGGGGCCCAGAGCCCTGGGATGCTCAGGCTGCCCAGCCAGCCCTGTGGTTTCCTGGAGGCGGTGGCAGCCACCAGAAGTCACATGCAATGCAGTCTCCCATTGCCTAATTGCTGAGGTGTGACTAAGGCATTTCCGATTGAGTGAGGACACTCTGGCTATGGTGAAAGTAACCTACCTGGTCACAGCCGGGATTGCAGAATGCAATGACGTGGCTCCCAGGGCTGAGCCAGCCTCGCTGGTAAGCGGCAGACATGACTGCTCAGTCTCACATGCTCTCACTCTGGCCTCTGTTGACTCATGTCAGATCTACCTACCTGCTGGGTTTCAGTGGTAGAGATACCAGTTGAGCATATTTCAGGGGAACCAGGTTGGTGAGTTGGAGGCCTCCAAGACTACTTCTGGTTCAACCATTTGCCAGGAGTCAGTACAGCTTTTTATTTGATTATGGTTTATTACAGCAACAGGATGCAGACTACAATCAGCAAAGGAAAAGGTCACACAGGGTGGAGTCCAGGGAGAGACCAGGCACAAGTGTCCAGTTGTCCTCTCTCAGTGGAGGAACACAAACTGCACTTAATTCTCCAAGCAAGGATGTGTGACAACGTATATGAAGTCTCTCCACCCGGGGACACTCACCCAAGCCCGGGTGTCCAGGGTTTTTATAGGCGGTCAGTCATGTAGGCACAGAGCACCTGGGTATCTAGCTCACCTACTCAGTGTCCAGTACCCTAGGACATCACACTGACAGTGTCATTAAAAGCCCCAGGAATAGGGAATCAGGTGCTCACCGTAAATCTCACTATTAGTGGGAACTAGCTGTATGGCCCTCGGGCTCAAGTATATAGAATGCTCTTACCAGGCAGGACATTCCAAGGCTCAGAGGTTATTTCCCAGCAGCCATTCAAGGGCCAGTCCTGAAGACCTTTGGAATATGCCGGGTTTGGGGTGACCCAGGCGTAGTAGTTGGGGAAAGTCTTTGCTGTCAAGTGGCCCCTCTGTCACATGGAACTTACCCCTGGCTATGTCCTTGTGGAGTTGAAGGAAGCCCCATGGCACCGAGAGCCAGTGGCTTCCATTTTCTCTGTTTGAAGGGGACCCAGTCCCAGCTCCAGCCTTAGCCCACACCCAAGGTACGCCTTGGCGGATGCTGACACCCCTGGGGGCCGTTTCTGTATAGCTCCGGCCCAGGGCTGCAGCATCATGGTGGGAGCCTTGCAGAGCAAGCTGCAGCTCGTCTGCTGCCACCCCTGGGGCACCAGGCCCAGCCTGCTCAGGTGGGGACCCCAGCTGGCCTAGGGTGCACCCTGCTCCTCCCTGCTCATGTCTGCCATTTCTCTCTCCTGACAGTTTCAGGATCGACAAGGGGACTCCCACATGGACGCCATGCCCGAGGTGACGGCTGTAGACGTGTCTCTCTTCAGCGTGACAGACATAGTTCTGTTCTCACTCATCGTGGGTCTCCTAAGCTACTGGTTCCTCTTTAGAAAGAAAAACGAAGATGTCCCCGAGTTCAGCAAAATTCAGACAGTGTAAGTGGCACTGCCCAGCACCCTCTCTGTCACTCCTCTCCCGCATCCTTGAGCGCCTCTCTCACCATGCCAAGCATGTCCTGCACGTGGGCCTCAGGCTGAGAGAGAAGTGAGCCTCCTTGTAGCATTTTGGGTCAAGTCTTGGGTTTTGCTTTCTTGGTAGACTAGCTTCAAATCTGCCTTAATGATCCCTTATGTTTACATTAGCACTTTAGAGTTTATAAGGACCTTTTATATCTGCTGATCATTTGAACTTCATAGGAACCATTCAGAGTAGAAGACACCATTGTACAGATAGAGAACTTGAGGTTCAAGGGTGGTAATTGGGCCACCCAAGGTCATCAGCCAGGAAGGCGGTGCTAGAGCTGGAACCATTTTTGTTTTACTCCAGGCCCAGTGACCCTTCCATTTTGTAAGCAAATGGCAGCCTTTTGCATAGACTGTAACAGTGAGATGGTCACTCCTTTCTAGTCCTTTCCATTACTGATAAGGAGAGAGTCGAGTGTGTGTTGCTAGTACGTCTTTAATACCTAATAGTTGCTCATTTGTCTTTTAAATGAAGGAGCCATCTTAAGCTTAGAGCCTTGGGGAGGGACCATATCAAGCTTGACTTTACTAACATTGATTTGTTTTGATTTGATTTTTTTAACCTTCCATAAAGCTTCCTTTTAAGAATAAGTAGAAAAGATAGATTAGTTCAAAGACAAATATTAAGGAAATAATGTCAATAGTACAGATAGTATGTAGACAGGAAAAAATGATGGTGAAGGTGTGACTAAGAGACTATGCCCTTTTCTGAAAGCCACATGTGAAAATCCTTCTCCAGACTTTAGGGTCTTGCAGCCAGAATCATTTATTGTCGACTGTGTTTGACCCCAATCTCTGGCTCCAGAGGCCAACAGCCAGGTTTGAGTGGGGACGTACCAGGCCAGAGCCCAGCGGTCAAGGGGCAGGTCTCAAGCCAGAACTCCCCAGGCTGGGCAGGGTGGAGGTGCAGGCTCACATCACATCCTAATTCCCTCTTCCAATTTGGGTAACAGCTTTCTCTCCTAGAAGAGTTAGTCTTCAAATATTAAAGCAGATATTCACAGAACACCGTTCTTGTATCATGGACAGGGCATTAACTTTATATTTTAAAAAACGGGGTTCAAGGCCAAGCACAGTGATTCACACCTATAATCTTAGTACTCTGGGAGGCTGAGGTGGGAGGATGACTTGAGGCCAGGAGATCAAGACCAGCCTGAGTAAGGATGAGTCCCTGTTGCTACAAAAAATAGAAAAATTAGATAGACATGGTGCCTCATGCCTGTAGTCCCAGCTACTTGGGAGGCTGAGGCAGGAGAATCACTTGAGCCCAGGAGTTGGAGGTTACAGTGAGCTATGATGACGCCACTGCACTCTAGCCTGGGTGACAGAGCCAGACCCTGTCTCAAAACAACAACAACAAAAAAGAACTGTGTTCAATCTTATTGTCATCATTAATTCACTGAGCAAATATTAATATTTACTGAGGGCTTACTACAGTATCCCAGACTCTGTTCTAAGGTTTGTGGCCACAGCTGTGAGTAAAACAGATGAATGCTGTCTTCATCAAGCTTACACTCTAGCGCTAGGCAGACCCTGGGCACGACCCTTAAACTCACTCTGGCTCCGTTTCCTCATCTGCTAAGTGGATCCAAGAGAAGCCCCTGGGTGCTCAAGTGAGTGTCCCTGGTATGCTGGCCCCTGTGGCCCTCACTCCCAGTCTTAATGCTTGGGGAAGACTATAAAGAGATGGTGACATTTGAGTTGTGTCTCAAGGGTGGAGCAGGGTTTTGACAGGCTGAGGTGGTGTTCCTGTGGCACAATGGGAGAAGACCACG
Source organism: Mirza zaza (assembly GCA_008750895.1). NCBI lineage: Eukaryota > Metazoa > Chordata > Mammalia > Primates > Cheirogaleidae > Mirza > Mirza zaza. The sequence goes on along the minus strand of VSMD01092600.1, from coordinate 3,240 downwards.
TGACTGGGGGTGCTGTTTGGTGGGTGTTGTCTAGGATGGGATGCGGGCGGGGGAACGTGGAAAATGCAGTTAGAGCAGCAGGTGGGAGCCTGACTCAAGGGCCACGTGGATGGTATTCTGCGGACCCTGATTTCCCAGTGGCGCCACAAAGGCTGCATGGAGGATGGAGGGAGGCTGGGAGGCCAGGAGACAGGTTGGGGGGCTGTTCTGGGAAGTGGTGTAGCAAGAGATGCTGAGACCTGAGAAGAGGGTTCGAGGAGAAGTGCATCAAAGGCTCAACTGATGGGCCCAGGTCCAGGTGGGTGTGAGAAGCAGACTGGAGAGTTGTGGGGCTGCCTGGAGTGGGCAGAAGGTAAGGCTGCAGGGGTGGGTTTGGGAAGAGAGTCTAAGATGTAGGGTTTGGGGATTCCTCTCCGGCACTAGAAAGAGAGTAGCTAGATAGGGCCAGGGTATTGAGCGAAACCCAAATTTAAGAAATTTTGACACCTTTGAAAGCAGTGGGGTATGGGGGCACAACTAGAGATAAAGAGATCAAGGCTGTTAGAAGGGAAACAGTGAAATCAAACAATTTTGGGGGACTGAGAGGGCCGTAGTTAGCAGGGTTGGGCTTTTCACTGCTCCTTTCCCTGTTCTCAGGTCCTGAGGGCCAAACGGGAGAGGTGAAGGAACAAGAGACCAGGGAGGGCAGAGACAAGAAGCTCAGCTCTTGGAGGGTCTCATTAGTATTCATTTTTAAATTTTTACTGGAGTATATGACATGCATACATAAAGCACACAGATCACCCCTTGTGTAAAGTTTGATTACTTGTCAGAAAGTGAACATGCTCATGTAATCAGCATCTACTGGGCATAATGGCTCACACCTGTAATCCCAGTACTTTGGGAGGCCAAGGTGGGAGGATCGTTTGAGCCCAGGAGTTCAAGACCAGCCTGAGCAACATAGCAAGATCCCATCCCCACAAAAAATAGAAAAATTAGCTGGGTGTGGTGGTGTGTTTCTATAGTCCCAGAGGCTGAGGCAGGAGGATCGCTTAAGCCCAGGAGTTTGAGGTTGCAGTGAGCTATGATGATACCACTGCACTCCTGCCCAGGCAACAGAGCAAGATACTGTCTTAGAAAAAAAAGAAAGAAAGAAACAGCTCCTTACAAGCCCCTAAAAAGCCCCCTCCCCACTCCAGCCATACTACCCATTCAAGGGTCTCTGCTCTGTGACTGCTTCTAACAGGTGAGTTTAGTTTGGGTTGTAAAATGTGTATACCTTGGCTTCTTTCTCAGTACCACGCAGGAGACTGACCATGTCATGTATGTGTTTGTAGTCTGTCATCTCGGTGCTTTGTGTGAATCAGGGGTCCTCAAACTTTTTAAACAGGGGGCCAGTTCACTGTCCCTCAGACTGTTGGAGTTGGAGAGTGCAGCGCACATTCCACACATGCACACTGTGGGCACAGGAGGAGTTGGCTGCTAAGCAGGACAGGCAGTGGCGGCAAAAACACCTGGCGGGCCAGATAAATGTCCTCGGTGGTCTGCGGCATAGTTTGAGGACCCCTGGTGTGAATAAACCATCTTTCTTTCATCCTAATGAAGATTGATGTTAACATTGTGTCCAGTCTGGGGCTATTACAAAAAGTCCTGCAGAGGACATTCTAGTGTATATATTTTGGTTCTCTTGTGCACATATTTCAGTTGGGTGTGTCCTTGCAGTGGAACTGGTGGGTCCTAGAGACCTTTTATGTTTATGTTTTCCAGTGTGGTTTTCCCAACTTAAAGGTCGACACCAGTGTGTGGTGTTTCAGTTGCTTCACATCCCAACTGACACTCACTTTTGTCAACTATCTTTTCAGCCATTCTAACGGGCCTCTGGTGGTATCTTGTTTAATTTGCATTTCTCTGATGACTGATGAAGTTGCCCACCTTTTCAAAAGGTTTTTGGTCATTTCGATACCTTCTTTTGTGAAGTTCCTGTTCAGGACTTTGGCTCGCTTCTTTCTGTCGGGTTCTGGCCTCCGTGTCGGTTTGTGTACACTTTAGCTGTCTTAACATCATGAAGATGTTCTTTTATGTTTTCTTTCTTTTAGAGGCTTCATTGTTTTATCTTTTATATTATACTTATGTGCAATACAGCTGAAATTGATTTTGGTGTATTGTGTGACATGGTTCAGAATCAGGTTTTTTTTCCTTACGTGTATACCATTTATTGAAAACAGTCGTCCCTTTCCTGTTGTACTTCAGTGGGAAGTGCAGTGTTGGTATAAATCAGGTGACAGTGTACGTCGGGTTGGTTTCTGGACTCACTGTTCTGTTCTATTGATCTATATTCTGTTCTTTCTCCAATAACCACACTGTCCTGTTTTCTGTGATTTTTAAGTAACTCTTTGATATCTAAATTCTCCAACTTTGTTCTTTTAAGATCCTCTCAGCTTTTTTTTTTTTTTTTTTGGTCCTTGACATTTCCATTTTAATTTTAGAATCAGCTTATCAGTGTCCACCAAAACAATTCTTTTTCAAAACCTCCTGAGGTTTTAGTTGGAAGGGGATTGAATCTATAAATGAATTTGCAGAGGGTTGACATCCTACAATATTGAGCCTTCTATTCCGTGAGCGTGGTTTTACCCTCCCAGGAAGAGGTCTTTTGAGCTGTTTGTGACAGTGTTTAAGGACTTGTTAAGGGATCCTTTAGCAGCAGTTATAAGTAGCAAGTTCTCTTTAATAATAATAAGAGTAGTGGTAGTAATAATATTAATAAATGGCTCTTCATATCCACTCCCACTCACTAAGCTTGTACCTCTGGACAGAGCGTTCCACACCAGGGTGGCCCCTCCCCTAAGGAAGCCCAGGGGAAGGCTGGTTCCCACAGGGGCCTCTCTGCCCTGGCAGCACTTTGCTCGCCCGCATGTGTGATACCATGCTGCATTGAGCGCCCTCTTAAGTATTTTTTTTAAGTTTTTTTTTTTTTTTTTTTTTTTTGAGACAGAGTCTCACTTTATTGCCCATGCTAGAGTGAGTGCCATGGCGTCAGCCTAGCTCACAGCAACCTCAAACTCCTGGGCTCAAGCAATCCTCCTACCTCAGCCTCCCAAGTAGCTGGGACTACAGGCATGTGCCACCATGCCCGGCTAATTTTTTTCTATATATATTAATTGGCCAATTAATTTCTTTCTATTTTATAGTAGAGATGGGGTCTCGCTCTTGCTCAGGCTGGTCTCGAACTCCTGAGCTCAAACGATCCGCCCACCTCGGCCT
>VSMD01092587.1:0-85858 GCA_008750895.1 Mirza zaza | reverse complement strand
ATTGCAAGGCTGTGGAAACAGCCCAAGTGCCCATCAATCCAAGAATGGATTAATAAAATGTGGTATATGTATACCATGGAGTACTATTCAGCTCTAAGAAACAACGGTGATATAGCACATCTTATATTTTCCTGGTTAGAGCTGGAACCCATACTACTAAGTGAAATTTCCCAAGAATGGAAAAACAAGCACCACATATACTCACCAGCAAACTGGTATTAACTGAGCAGCACCTAAGTGGACACATAGGTACTACAGTAATAGGGTATTGGGCAGGGGGGAGGGGGGCGGGTATATACATACATAATGAGTGAGATGTGCACCATCTGGGGGATGGTCATGCTGGAAACTCAGACTTGTGGGGGGAGGGGAGGAATGGGCATTTATTGAAACCTTAAAATCTGTACCCCCATAATATGCCGAAATAAAAAAATAAAATAAAATAAAATAAAAGGGTGTGCTATTGGTGGGCAACTAGAGCTACTAGAGCTCAGTCCTGCTGTAACCCTCTGAGAAACCATTAAGGAACCCCATGTGATCACGAACTTTCACCCCCTATGGCTTGAGGGTCACCCCTAAGAGGTAGCAGCCCTCCCCTCAGCCATTTCCCTTCCAATCTGTGCCTCGGCAGAGGCTGACTGGCCTTCTGTGGCGTTGAACAACCCTACAATCTTGAAATGGGACACCCAGAGCACATATGCAACTGTCCTTACAGCTGTTCTCAGCTATGTGGTCCAAGGCGGTACGTGAGACACAGAAGCATCTGTGACAATCCCCCAGGTACAAGACACATCAGTTAGAATTATGTTCAGCTAAAAATAGCATGAAACAAAAAATAACTTGGCTTAAACAAGTTAGACATTTCCTTCACTCTTGCACTGACGAAGGCCAGACATGGTGCTTTATGGCTGACACTCCTTGGAGGGCACCCTTTGGGCTGTGGAAGGCCATTATTCACATGATCCATGTGGTCCAAGGTAGCTGCTAGAGCTCTGGCCATTCTACCCATGTTCCAGGTAGCAGATAGAGCCAGGAGGAGAAAGAAGACCGTGCCTTGTCCATTTTAAGGACACTTTCTAGCACTTCCAGGTGACACTCCTGCTTATATCTTCTTATAGAACTTAATCATATTGCCAGGTCTAGCCACAAGACAGTCTAAAAAATGCTATCTTTTAGATCATTGACTAACTAAAACTTGGGATTCTGTAACTACGGAATAGAGAGAGCACAGACCTTGAGAGTTGACCAGCAGCCCCTGCCATGGCGGCAAGCTGGGAATGGGGAGGTTGATTGGGAAGCGGTGGCGGTAATCCGGCAGGGGTGCGATGAGAAGGCCCTGAGCCAAGGCTCTGGAGTTAGGATGGGAGAAGGGGCTGCATCTGCCAATCTCTTTTTTTTTTTTTCACTTTTTAAAAATTTTTGCAAATGTTCATTTATTTAAATTCCTTGCTGTTTGCTAGTCCTAAAATAAATAAATAAATAAATAAATTTCAGAATATTATGGGGGTACAAACGCTTAGGTTACATAAATTGTCTTCACACCGCCCAAGTCAGAGCTACAAGCGTGCCCATCCCCCAGACGGCGCACGCGCACCCATCAGGTGTGAATATACCCATCCCTTCTTCCCGCCCCCCACCCGCTCGACACCCGATGAGTGTTACTACTATGTGTGCACGTAAGTGTTGATCAGTTGGCACCAACTTGATGGTGAGCACATGTGGTGCTTGTTTGTCCATTCTTGTGATATTTCACTTCAAAGAATGGGCTCCAGCTCCACGCAGGATCATGCAAGAGGTGATCATGCAAGAGTAAAGGAGGGATGGGGTCAGGAATGAGTCCCAGCCCCTGACTCGGATGGCGAGGTGAGTGGCGGGGCCTTTTGCACGGGCAGGAAGTAGGGGAGATAAACAGTTTGGGGGAAGATCATGTTCACTGTGGACAGGCTGGGCTTGGGAGGCCCCAGGGACAGCCAGAGGCGTCCAGCAAGCTGAGAGTCGGGTGTTCAGGCGGTCAGGAGAGAACCTGGGGGCATCAGCCATGGGAGCAGAGGAGAGTCCTCGGGGACAGAGCGCAGAGAAGGAAGGGCCAGAGCCAGCAGTAGGTCAGCGTCGGAGGTGAAGGGCACAAGGGCTGACCTCGGTGAGCCACGTCGGGGACAGCGGGAGAGTGAAGCTGGGGTGCTCATACCCCTACTTGGCTGTGTCCCTCTGCTGAAGGCCCCAGCTCCTAGCAGGGAGCCGCCTGACAGCTTCTCTCCCTGGGGGCTGCAAGCTCCATGATCTGCACACTTCAGACTGGGCATGGCCCCCTGATATAGTTAGTCCTGGAGTGCCGCACTCTCTCCTCGTGTTGGGTTTCCTTAATCCCTCCGCGCTTCGTGAATAGTGCTTCGTTAAACTCTCCTTAATTACAGACAGGTAGAATAAATGGATAGGTGGATGGATGGATGGATGATAGTCAGGTAGCAGGGAAAGATGAGGTCATAGGGACACTGAGAAGGGGCATCCAGGACGGCAGAAGGAGAAGCAGGGGTCACGGGAGAAGTGAGCTGCAGTGTCAAATGGGACCCCCATGTTAGTTCAGACCAGGGCCATGACACACCCTTTGGATTTACCATGAGAAGGTCACTGATGACCTTGACGAGAGCAGTTCCATGTCGTGGAAGAAGCCAGATTGCAACTGGTGGAGGTGGGGACATGAGGAGGAGATGAGGAAGTGGAGGCAACCGCTTTCTCCCTCAGCTCCACATAAAAAGTCTGGCTCAAATGTCACCTCCTCAAGTTCAAATGCCAAACTTTCTCTGAACCTCCCTTCTTCCTCTGCGCTCCCTGAGCACCCAGTTGGCCGCCTGCCACAAATTGCTGGGCGAGCTCCCAGGCAGGGGCCCATGACGCTGGACACACACGATGTCATGGAAAGAGCACTGGACTTGGAGTCGAGCCCAGCCCCTGTCAGTTCCTGAGAAGGAAGCCCGTCCTGTCTGACTTGGCCGCAGGCAGGCTCTGGGGCCCCTGCCCGGGACCTATCGCCCACACAATGGAGGGGCGTCCCTCCAGCTGCCGTCCATCTCTGGCCTCCTAGCTGGTAAGCATCCACTGAAAGGCCACTGCCTGCCCTGCCACTGTCCTTATCTTGCTTCCTTAGCCATGACGAAATGCAGGAGCCTCCCATTTCCCACGGCCTGATGGTCCCGGACACCCCTCTTTCCAACCTTCTCTGGGACTGGCCAAGGACACAGGCAATCTCCGCTACAGGATAACACCCCAGCTGCTCCTGGGGGCTCAGAAAGGACCCAGCTGCTCCTGCCCAACCACCTTGGGCTGTCACCACATAGGCCTGTCACTCCAGGGTGAGTCACCTCAGCCCTGATCACTCGGGGCAAGGCACCGGCCAGGGCTGCATCACCAGCAGAGAGAGCTATATATAGCCAGCCACGAAGCTGGCATTTACGGGGCACTTCCTGGTACTCGAATCAACTCAATTAACCTCACAACAACCTTGTGAGGTACACGCTATTCTTATCCCGTTTTACGAAGTAGGAACCTAGAACAGATCAATCTCTGGAATAATTTGACATCTTCAAATCCAGCTCTCTTAATCACGAGGGAATGAGCTTGGAAGAAAGCAATTAACACTTCTGCCGGACACATCGTAGGTGCCAGGAGCATTATCCTATCTGATCCTCACAACAGCTCCAGAGGGGCTGTATTTTAGGGGTGATTGGCCTGACACTCAGAATGCCAAGGATTGGCCAGCGGGTTCTCGGTGGAACACCGGGCTGTGACTTAAACCCAGGCCACCCAATGACAGAGCCTCCCCTCTTAGCCCTCTTCCACTTAATCTGCTTGATCATTCACAACACTGAGAGGCAGGCAACGCTATCCCCACTGCACAGATGAGAAAACTAAGGCGCAGGCAGGTTGGAATGACCTGTCCAAAGCTGCTTTGTAAGTGTGAGATCCAGGGTCCGGGGGTGGGTGAAAGAGGCGGGAATGTGAGGAGAGAGCTGAGATTTGAACCCCGGTCTCGGACTGGGAGACCGTGTGCACCAGGCAGGAAAGACGGGATTGGGGAACAGAAAGCTTCTCTCTGCCCCTCCGAGTGCGCCACGGCTTCTTTGACTTTTGCACGCGCACGCGCGCGCGCGCACACACACACACATACACACACACACACACACATACACACAGGCGCACACTCCGCTTCACAGCACAGGCACACTGATCCTCCCCACACCAGCCTCGGAACACAGCTGTGACCCTGTGGCATGTGCATCGGTGGGGAGGGCCAGGCAGGTGTGACCGGCCCATACCAGGCTTAGCTCTGTGCTTCCTATGGGGACAGAGGAAGATGGGACACAACGCCATTTCCACCGGCTCGTCACAGTCCCCGCTCCGCCCCACCGTGGCCAGGCTGCTCCGAGCTTGCAGGAGGAACCGGAGAATGTCTGGGCTTCTCAGGAAGGTGATTCACTCCCAGTACACAGAAAAGAAGCTGACTTTCTCGTTTTCCGGGCCCAAGTAGAGGTCACCCTTGCGCAATCCTGCCCTTTGAATCTCCTGGGCGATACCCTCTCTGGAAATCTGTGCCTTTTGAGACTTCAAGACCTGTCTCTGCTCCCTGATTAGTTGCAATAGCAATCACCTGCTCAAGGCCGTCACCCCAGATCCTGCCTGCAGAGGGACGACTTCCAGCTCCTGCTCAGGATCCTGAGAACCAGCTCGGTTTCCCACCTGGAATGACAGGGGCCAGCACCTTGATGTGTTTGACCTGCCACACACTGCTGCCTTTCCCTTCCCAGACACGGAAAGTGGCCTGTTCCCAGGAAAGCGAGGGTGTCTGCCTTACCTGGAGAAACATCTGGAGAAAGGCTTCCAGAGAGAATCTAAATAAACCCCAGTGCTTTGGGGCAGCCGTCTTGCTGGCCAACTGTGGCAGGGTGCAAGGAGGAGGGGAACACATACCACAGACAGACAGATGTGGGTTCAAATCCTGGCACCACCAAATTACTATGTGACTCTGGGGACCTTCACCTCTCTAAGCCTCAGTTTTCTCACCTGTAAAATGGGTTTGGTTATTATGAATGTTGAATAACAGCACAATTATATCTCTTAGGGTAGCGTGAAAACTAAAGAAAATAGTATGGGAGAAAATGCCTCCCATTGTGTTCAATCCCCATTCCCCGTTCACTGCTGCAGCTATGAATCATGTGATCCTATAACCTCCCACGAGCCCCACACCCAGGCTCAGCAACCCCAGTGGCACATAACTCCCACCTTGTCCTATGAACATGGGTCTTCCTGGCCTTCCATTGTTTAGCCAATTGCTAAATATGCCAGAGATAAATTCCTTCCCCAACTACGTTAAATTCCTTTTCAGGATCATAAGCTTTAGAGAAAGAACTTCAGCTCATGTGTCAAAGTCAGCAAGGCCTGGGAGGCTCTTGCCTGGGAGGCTCTTACCCGGCAAGCCGGCAGCGAGTCTGGGCTGGACCTGGCCTCCCCGCCTGGGCTCTTCCTGCACAGCTGACCACTTGACCTAGACAGAGTCCTCCCTTCCAGGGCTGGGGATTTCTAGGCCCTGATTCACAAAGAAGGCTTGGCTGCCACCCCAGTCTGCACAAAAGTCCCTTAGGGGTCTCTCAGCTGCCAGCTTGGGGGAGGGGGGGCATCTAAATGGTTATGGACTTTCACATCCACCTCTAACCCTTCATCGACTTGAGACATTTTAGCAAAGACAAGCAACACTTCATGACCCCATTAGCTTAGGATTATAAGGGGTCCACAGGGCTCTTCTGCCTCTCAGATCCGGTCTGCAAACGTGAAGCATGGAAAGGCTTGCTGAAGAAAGCAGCAGGACAGAGCGCAGAGGAGGCAGCAGTTTACTCGGGTCATGGAGCAGGTGGGAGGGAAGCCAGAGTGAACATGCTCTCCCTCCATCTGCCTCCAGGGGCGAGTGTGGATCTGGAGTGTAGACCCCCAAGCATCCTCTCTGGAAGGAAGAGGTCACTTTGCCAAGGAGCCTTCACAGTCCCTTCATTGAATTCTAGAAAGCAGAGAAATCAATGACTTGTTCCATCTTACATTCATCGCATGTTTGATTTGACAAACATGGAGACCCTCTGACATCAGAATAACCAGAGGAGCCTTTTTCGCAGGCAGATCCCCAGCCCCACCCCAGACCCACAGGCTCAGAATTTCCCTGGGCAGAGGCTGGTCTAAGCGTGTCTATTCCTAAGAAGGGCGGTTCTGATGTGGAGATGGCACTGGAAACCACCAAATCTAAAATTAATCCTATGAAATGAATACCGAGCACCTTCTAGGTACTAAGCAGTGGCACCATGGTTACCCTTGCCACAACCCAGCAAAGTGGACTTTCTCAGCTGCATTTTGTGATGGACGAGTAGGTGGGGAGTAGGGAGGGGAGAATGATCTAAGTTGTTAAGGGGTTTCCTGAACCACACAGCCGGTAAGAAGCAGAACCCGGGTTTGAATCCGGGTCTTTCTGATTTCAAAGCCCAGCCTTTCCTGTACCTCTCTCTGCCCAGCCCTTCCTTGTGGTTGTGCTGACAAACCCTAAGGAAATGAGATGAGTTAGACTCATGCCTGGTCCAGAAGCTGACACCGTATGGGAGTGGCTGACACACAGACAGTTAAGTCTGACACAAAGCTGCCTGAGAAAAAGAAAAAATAGGGGCTCCAAGGGCTCAAGTCCAGTGGTGGTGTTGCAGGACCCTGGGAAGGACCAAGGAATGCTTCTTGGAAGAGGTGACCTTTGAATTGGGTCTTGAATGATACCACGGCATGTCCTTCTGTCACTTGGCCGTCCAGGTATTGGGCACACATGCCTATGCCACGCCACACACTGTACTTGGTCGTAGGGACTGGAAGGCAAACAAGACATGGCTCCTGCCCTCAGGATGCTCAGAGTCTAGATCTTCCATCCCCCGCCCCTGCAGGCCCTCCCTCTTCCACTGCCCTCCCCTCTTCACCTTCCCCCACCCCCACCCCACCTCCCTGCTTCCTAGGGTGACACCAGCTCCCGGTGGCCCGCAGCTCAGAGCACCCTTTACTGTGAGCGAGGCCTTCCTAGTCGTCCAGGAAATGGGGGTGTTCCTGGCACAGCTCTCAGGCAGGAGGGAGGCACGTGGGCCCCACCCAGGGCGGGGGACCATAGGGTGAGCTCCAGAGCCACAGAGTGAGTCACAGCACACAGACATCTGAGAAATGGGGATAATAAGACCCACTGCCCTGGGAAATCAGGGAGTGAGATGAGATAAGAAGGGAAAGTGCTTTGAGCTCCTCAGAAGAAAGAAGCCATAAACAGATCCAGGGTATTATTACCACTGTCATTACCAGCCGCAATTAAAGGGACACGCATCTGACTACATGAGAAATCATTAACTTGTCCTACATCCCACACATTGTTGCATTTTTAATATAATTTCATTTTTATTATTAACTGATAAGCCCATGAAATACTCGTGGAGTCATTCTGACATGTTACTACTCCTCTTTGGGCTGGGTGGGGTATCTTCCCTCCCACACGGCTGGGAAAGGGTCCGGCCCAGGGGAAAGAGGCTGAGCTTCCCATGCCGTCCCAGTTCGCTGGCCCGGGTCCTCCCCACAGAGCACTGGAACCACATCCCCTGATTCCATGCCCAAATTCTCCTTCTCCTTGGTTCTTCATACCTTTCCTAGCTTCCTACACACATCTGCCTTATCTGTCCTTCGATTATGTGCATGGAGAATTTAGTTAATGCCTACTGGGTGCCAGGCATTGGAGAAACAAATATTAAGTTGGGCACAGTCCTTGCCTTCAAGCAAATAAGTGCACGGGCCATTCATTTACTCACCCAGTGAGCTCTGGGCATCTTACTACATGCCAAGCTCTGTGTTAAGGCCGCAGAGCAATAAGATGAATAACATACATCCTTTATCACAGGAAGTTCACACCTGTGAGTAGTGACTGAGCCCCAAACAACCACAGAAATTCACACCGAGGTGTTTTATAATAAAGAAATGTTCCGCAGCTTTGCAATTATGAATTGTGCTGCTATGAACATTCGAGTAGAAACTCAGACTTGTGGGGGAAGGGGGAAAGGGCATTATTTGAAACGTTAAAATTTGTACCCCTATAATACGCTGAAATAAAAAAGAAATGTTCCGGAGTGCTGGGGAGACACAACAGAGGGGAGATCATTCCTTGGCCTTAGAGTCGGGCTGGCAGGACATGGCCGGTGAAAGTTTCCTAGAGGAAACAAGACATGAGTTAGGCCCTAGGGTGTGGAGAAGGGCATTGCAGGCAGAGGGAAGAGCATGAGCAAATGTGGAGGGAAGAAAAAATAGGCATGCTCAGGGCATGGCGGGAGTCAATGTGGCTGGGGAGGTCAGGAGTTGGGAAGAAAGACAGAAAGGAGGCGGAGTACAGAGTTAGGGGCAGATTGCAAAGGGCTACATATCCCATGACTGTAATTACAGGCAATATCTATGAAACTAACCGTGAGCGACCAGGTGTGAAGTGCTTTCCTTGTAGTAACATGTAAACCTCACAAAGCCTTAGGAGGCAGCATAATTATGATCCTCTCTTTATAAATGAAGCTGTTTAGATGTACAGTCCCAGATGCCCAGCTGGTAAGAGAGAAGCAGGCTCAGAGGAGCCCTGGCTGTCAACGCCAAAACAAGGATTTTGATTGTAGATGGCAGTGGAGGAGTTTACGCAGAGGGGAATGAGCAGCATGTTCCCCCAACCCCTAAAAAAGATGGAGTAAATGGAGTGGGGGTGGGGAAGGGATGGGACAGGGGCACCCGAAGTGGGCTATGGGAGGAAGAAGGAGCAATTCTTAAGTGAGGGCTAGCAGAAGCAGGAAGGGCTCCTGGGGACAGCTTTGGCCTCCTCTGCAAACACCTGGGGTCAGCACAGAGCATAGTCGCAAAGGGCAGAGCTGGAAACAATCCTACAGAAAGTCTCTGATGGGTACAGCATCTCTTGCTTCAGCATCAATCCCTCAGTCTGATAAGAGCACAGTGGTTCTCCACTGAGGAGCACCACCCCTGCCCACCCCATTCTAATGCACAGGGTTTGGAAGGGCACACTCTGCCTGCTCTCCACCCTTCAGCCCCGCATGGCTACTGTGGGCCCATGACAAAGGCCTGGCCAATCAGAATCTTTCTCCCACCTGTGGGCACATGACCAAGGCCTGGCCAATCAGAAACTTGCATCCATCTGGAGCCTGCCGGCCTCACTTATGGAACTTTCAGTCAAAATTTTTAGGAAGGAGAAGTCCTTTTCCCCTATAAATATGAGCTGAATGGCTAATGTAAGCCCAGAGCTTCTGGGGACACCTCCTGGAGAGAGCTGGCCTGAGAATGAAGGCAGCATACAGAAAATCAGAGGTACGAGAGGGAGGACACTTGCAACCTTGGATCCAGCCAGAACTGAAGCTGCCCAATCCCTGAACTTCACAATCCCTACTCCAATCCAGGACCTTGGACCTGTCCCACTCCATCTCCAAACACAGTCTCCCACAAACTCCAGTCTTCTGGGGAGTCCTGTATATTAATAATATGTGTCTTATCTACCTACCACCTATATCATTTATTTGATAGGTGTCTTTAAATCAACCCAGTTTTTTAAATGTAAATGCACTTATTTTAAAATGACATGTTATATCACTATCAAGTGGAAATACAGTGTCACTTATCATGAAAATGCAGGCAATCAAAGCACTTACAATATCAATTCAATTAAGGCTGGATTCCATTGCCTCAGACTTGCCCTCCCTTTGTTAGAGAGCGAGATTAGCGGGTGTTAAAGATGCACTAGCACCAAAGTGTTGGCGCCTCACCCAAGATCCCCTTGTGGACCAGGCCAGCACACCCCTCCCCGAGCTGCTGGGAGCATTGGGTCCTGACAGCTCACCGTGCACCGTTCTCCAGAGTTACCTCTGCCAGGAACTGTCTCACAGAGCAACGCCTAGGAGCCACACACCCCTAAATCGGCAACTACCTAATTGGGGGTAGAAAGCCCATGCCCCTGGCCTCCAGGGCACCGCTCTGGGGTCCCTTCATGCTCCAGAGTCCCGGTGGCACCGGGCTGAGGCAAGTGTCCAGCTGAGTCACGTCTTTGCCGAGCTGTGTTCCTGCCCTCCCCAACCTCCCTCACTTCCTTACAGGTTTCTCCTGAGAGCCCTTCGCCAGTAAATCAATTACACAGGAAGCTCCACTCGGATTCTATTTCTAGGGTGAAAGCAGACAAAAAATAATAGCCGAGATCCGGGCACATGACGACAAGGGCTACAGCCACAGTGGTGGCAGCACAAATGGTGAGAAGTGGTGAGAAAGTCGTGCTTCCCACACACACCTCATTCAGTTCTCGATATGCGCAGACGCTGGACGTACTATTATTATCTAGAGGTATATTATTCACTTTAGAAATGAAGACACTAAAGCTCAGGGAAGCTCAAGACTTGCCCAAGGTCATGCCAGAGCCGGAATTTGAACCCAGAACTGCCTGACTCTGGAGCTGGAGTTCCTGCCCACCACGCTCTCCTGCCCTGACCACATCGCACCACTTACGGAGAGAAGGGTCTGGATGGGAGGCCTGGCAAACATGTTAGTCTGGGACTCAGAACTGGGTCCTCGCCCTGCCTCTACTTCTAAACACCGTGTCCACTTAGGGAAGTTTCTTCACTTCTCTGGGCCTCAGTGTCTGCTTCTGAAAAACATGAGAAATGTTGTTCAAGTATCTCTTGACTCTTCTCCCAGGGCACCTTGTCCATCATCCTATGAAGTGTGAAATCTTACCTTGCATGACTGCCTCCCCAGTTGTCACGTTGGCCCCACGAGGACAGAGCGTGCTCTGAGCTGGGCACGGGGCCAGCACACAGGGAACACTGGCTGAGTTGAACAGAGTGAATGAATGGATCCAATAATTGGAGCCCCCAAACATTGGAAGTTGTGCTTACCTGGGACAGCAGCCTCTTACGCCCTCTCCTCCCACAGCCAAGCAGGGCTGGTGAGGAGAAAAGGTCTTGAATAGAAGGTATTCTCAAGAACAGAGACCAGAAAAGGAAAAGCAGAAAGAGAAAGAAGAAAATCTTCTCTGCCGGGGGTTCTGGATGAGACTTTCGACATCCCACTTGAGGATCTCTTGGGCCACTCAAACCCATACTTGCAAAGCTGTGTCTGTCATCCGACTCGCCTGTCCCCACAAGCCTGCCCTCGTCCTGTGCTCTCACCTCCCTGCCCAGTTACTTAAGCAGGAAGCCCTGGACTCATCCTAATGTTCCCCTCTCCCTTCACTCCCCACCCTAGAGATTCCTGTCCTCAATTTTTCGCCAGGCTGCCACTGCCACATCTGTAATCCATGCTGCCTGCACTCTATTTCAAGTCAATAGTATGTCTTGCTTTGGATGAAGTCCAACGTTTTTATCATGGCCCAGAGGTTCTGTGTGACTGCTGCCTACTGTCCACTCCCTACTCCTCCCCTTCCCACCCCTATCAAGTTCACTCCCCTCTCCACCTCTCCTCCCCGATCCCGGACTTCCTGCTCTGGCCACGCAGGACTCCAGGTGCCTTCAGAGAGCCTGGCTCTTTCCTGTCCCTCGAACTTCATGCTTGGAATACTTCTTGCCATTCCCCCTCCCCGTGTGTCCCATCTCCAGGCCAGTGTGCTTGTCCTGTGGGGTTCAGGCTTCGCTAGCCCTCCTTCTGCCTCTGCCTGCTCAACACTCCCATGACACCCAGTTCCTTTCCAGCTAATGCTTTGCTCACTTATGATGTTCGTTTATAGTCTTTATAAACTTTATGAACTGAACTTGCCCACGGCTCTGTCCCCAAAGCCTGGAACAATGCCTGGCACCAAGCAGGACCCATTAAGTATTTTTTGGACACATGAATGAGTACATAAGAGAAAGAATGAGCAAACAGGCGTGTATGCAGGCCCTGCACGGTACCCCTGCTTGTGCCTCTCCACCTGCCTGAACCGGCCTCCTCTCTTTGCACTCACAAGACCACCCCTTGGTCTCGCTTGCTCCAAGAAAGCCTCCCTGGTCTCTGTAACACAGGTGAATGCTCCTCTTCGTGGCTGCCATAGGACATATAGATTACCTGAACAAGGTCACAGTGCCTCAGTGAATCTGCTGTAGCCTGCAATTACACTCTGCTCTGTATGTGTAAACCCCCACCACCACCACTGCTAGAAGACAGCTCACCAAGGCCCGACACTGTTACACATGGAAGTGGGTGCTGGCTAGGGTAGGGGAGGCGTCACATGCCTGAAAGTGAGCTCAGTGTCATATAAATGTAATCTAACCTCCTTTCTTTTCATGCATTTATTGAGCACTATCTATGCATAAGGTTCTGAGTTAGGTGATAGGAGAGGCAAGATATGTGTGAGAGCTTAGCAGGTAGCTGATTCCTACCTGCTAAGAGTTTATGGTCTAGTTACAACATAGGACGGGGTCATAAGTAATCACCATATAAGACTATCAGCTAAGTGCCCGAGAGAACCCCGCCTCCGGAAGTCCATGTCTTTATCACTGAACAATCCCAAAGTCTGGCCCCATGCCCACGAGGCACCTAGGGTTCAGTTCCCTCTCTCGCACTGGGCAGTGTTCTCTTCTACAACACCGTCCTCTCTGGATCTCTTAAATCCATCTTCCTATTTTGTCTTCTCCAGTGGGTTATGCACGCACACATGTGTGTGCCTGTGTGTGCACACGCCGTACAGTGAGCTTACCCCAGATAAAGTACATATTGCTAAAGCCATTCCTGGGCCGTCTGTAGAATCTGCTGTCCACACTGCCTGGGAATTGTTTACAAGTTCTTGCACTCAACAGCCTGCCTCTGGCAAACTCATCCAATTGGGCAATGCAGCCAAACAGCCAGGGAGAGGGTAAACGCTAGACCCTGAAGTCCTGGGGTCCCAGTGAGAACTTAGAGTCTCTAAGCATATTTGCAAGATCCTTTCACGGTAAAGACAAAGGTGTTTTAGATATATAGAGAGAGAAATGTCTCTGATGATACAGTAAAATAGGTGAGTTGGGAAAGGTGACTCTGTTGGCACTCTTCAGGGACTGAGACACAGGAGTTGCCAAAGCTTCTAGAATTCCACCACCCCCTCCTCGAGCTGCTGGGATGATGAAATATTGTGAAGAGTCTGACTTGCCTACACTAATGAGCTGAGCTAGAGCCCAGCACCCCAGCCTACCTCCCGGTGTAAGGACTCCAGGTGGGACTTGCCATGTCCCCACGAACACTTCGTGGACCAGAGCACAGCTCCACATAAAGCACAGCTTCAATGCTGCCAGCTTCAAGGTGAGTTACTTCACCTATTAGCTGGCAAATGAAATGCCAGGTGGAAGCAAAGTGTTGAAACACAGAAAGAGATGCATCCCCACCCTGAGGCGTGATGAAATACTTGGAAGAGGCCTTCGCAAGGAACTTGGCACATGCACAGGAGAACAGGGGAGGTGGGCGCTGGGGCTGGAGATGCCCAGCTGCAAGGGTTCCACTTGAACCCTGCACCTGATGGCAGAGAGGCAGACGGCCAGGTGAGGAGGGGGCTTCTGGGGATTATGCATCTGCATGGGGGAAAGCCTGGCCGAGGCAGAATTTGGCAAATAGGTTCAGCTTTTGGTGGCCTTGGAGAGAATCTTTACTTTTTGGTTGAATATTCCAGCCTGAGTCTGGTAGTCCTGGTAGTTCCCTAAGACTTCATGGTTAGAAAAAAAGCAAGAAGAAAGGTCTGGTCTCAGAAGGGGGAGGGAAAAGAGAAAAAGGAGGGAAGGAAGAAAGTGAAGGAGAGATGGAGGGAGGGAGGGAGATAAGGGGGATGAAATCTTTGAGCTTGAGCTTGCATCTGTAATATTTGCTGATCTGAAATATGCCAGAAGTTTGAAAACAATTTTCCCCAATACATGGAGTGGTGTGTATGAATATGTGTGCAGGTGCATGTGTATTTATGGGCATGTGTTCAAATCCCGTATGTGGCATGCACCTATGGGCGTATTTGTGAATGTGTATTTGTGTGTGAGCATGACTATGTGGCTGAGAATGTATGTTTGTCTAGTATGCGCACGTGCATGTGCAGAGGTGTGCATGTGGATGTGCGTGTGTCTGGGTGTATGTGCATGTGTGTGCATATATGAGTGCCTTTGTCTGTCCAGCACGGTGGGATGGATGGAAACAGCCCTGGAATAAGCCTCGGGAGAGTTGGGATCACATGCTAATTGGCCATGTACCAGCTGTGTGACCTTGGGCAAGTCATATTATCACCCTGCACTTCAGTTCTCTCATATGTTCTAGTTCCTAGAACAATGCCTAGCCCATAATAATCACTCAATAAATATTTGCTAAGTAAGTAATTATTATTTAGGGGTAATGCTGACTACTTCTTAGGATTGAGGAGATGACAAAATGAAAATATATGTACAAAACTATTCTCTTGGTGCTTGGCATATATTAAAGGCCCCCAAACTGGCAGCCCCTCCCCTTCCCAACTTCAGGTTTTTCCCTTCGGTAGGAAGTTAATGAAGGAAATGATGTATAAGGCCACATGCCCCTTGCAGGCCCCCGCCTTGGGCTGAGTAACTACCACTGACCAATTCTTGAGCCAATTTCCAGGGGTTTCTGAGTCCCCATCATGTTATATATTAGCCAGGCCTCTTCCTGCTCTCAAAGGTTGACAGTAATTCATTTGCAAGAATTAAATGCAAGATTGAATTTTAACGACTCGGAAATTTGAGGTCAAATTTGTTTTGAGTGACCTACAGGGGCAGGAAGCCCAGCGAGGGAGCTGATGCCCTGACCTTCCATCTGTGGGGTGTGCTTATGGGTCACAATCCCACAAAGTAAGAATTATTATCCTCAGCAAGCAGTTGAAGGAGCAAAAGCGCAGACCGGTCGAATGGCTGGCCCAACGGCACACTGCTTACTCCAGGTCGCCAGAGCTGCCTCTGAGCCCAACGAGTGAGATTCAGAAGCTTTGGGAAGGCAAAATCTTCTCCTTCTATCCCGAGCAGATAGAAATGAGGTCTCTAAGTTTTGAACCCACAAACATCTCAAAGTCTCTGACCAGTCAGCCCCGGTCGAGTATTGGCAGATAGAGCCAGGGCCATGTGGCAATCAGAAAACTAGTCAGGTGGCACTGGAACAGTGCCTCTGAGGTATTTCACAAACATGGGGAACAAACACATTTGGTGTTGCAATCCTGGCCACCCGGAGCTGCCGCGTTGGCTGTTTTTTGAGAACGGACTGTGGATAAGGAGGCTGAGGGCTGATAGCGCAGGGACGCCGAGGCGGTGGCCATCTTGGAGCTGTGTCAGCACCTCAGAGGACTCTCAGGCTGGGACCTCTTTCAGCCCCCAAGTCTCTTAGAGTTGTAGCCAGAGAGTCCCTCTCTTCCCAACGCGGCCAAAAGCTATGATCAACCCCCTTAGCGAGGCATTCAAGGCTTTCCATGGCCCAGACGTCACCTGTGGTTCCATCTTTTCCCACTACTCCCCTCGACAGACTCAGGACCCAGGCTAACAGCTTCTGCATCCCAAATATACCTTGTTCTTCACCTGCTCCATGCCCAGGAAACAGACAGCTCCCTCCCTCAAAAGAACTATTCATCCTGTAATCCTCAAAACAAAAGTTAATCAAAACCAAATCTCTCTTAGCATTTCACAGCGCTCTCTGGGGTAATTAGTGTAACTGGTATGAGCTGCTCCATAAACTCACAGCACAAATGCAGTCACATTGCACTTATTTTTCCAATTAATCTCTCAAGCACCCACCTACATTAAAAGCAGGAAGTCCAGAATCTTCCTTTGGAAGTTTCTTCCCTTACCAACAAATTGTCCCAAAGTCCTGGGGAAAGCCAAGTAAAATCAAAAATGAGTGCTCTTCAGACCCCAGGCATAGAAGACCTGGTGTGTGCTCAGTTTACAGTTGCCACGATTCTCTCTGCCACGGAGTCTCTCTGCCACATAGTGTCACTGTTGAAGCTTACACCAACATAATTTCTTGAATACATGCAAATACCAAAAACAAATTCCTGACCTGCAGCCAGGGGCCTCATTTTGAACTCTTAAAGTATAATTCTCTTAATTCCCTTTCTCCTACTCAGCTATTTCCCAGGGTATAAGAGGACATTAAGACTAAATCAGGACTGATTCTACTTTCCATCCCTCGCAAATCCCTTTTTCACTTGGCCCAGGACCACTGCAGAGAATACCTTCTCTTTGTTAAATCTCCAGAAAGGGAAACATCTTTTAATATCTGTCCCTTGAGAGCATGAGACCTGCTGACTCTGCACCTGCCCTTCTCTGGGAGGCCGGCCTTCGTGCCTTTCTTTTCCTGCCTGTGCTTTGGCGTAACTGGCAACTTCCTCACTAAAGAAAAGAACAAAAGCTCAAGTTCAGTCTCTCCTGGCAGGGCACCTCCTGGCAGGGCACCTGCAACAGTTGCAGCACATTTCAGGGCCACAACACTGTGCCCAGGCATAGCTAGAGGATAGTAATTATATTTGGAAAGGGCCTACTGTCTACCAGGCATTTGGACGCAAACGATCCTGTTTGATCCCAGCAACGATGGCAAAGTGGTGTGAGCCGCATTTCACTAAGGAAAATGAGGCTCAAGGTGCTGAAGGGCTGAAAGCTACACAACTGCAACATGCTTGACCAAAGTCGTTCTATTGCCCTCGATGGAGTGGGGGCTTGCTCCCCTCACCCCAAGTAGTTTACTACAAGTGAGGTCAAACTAAAAGAAACATCCTAAACAGCCTTAAAGTGATAAGGGAATCGCAAAAGAGCAGTCTAAAGGCTTAGCATATAGTAGGTGCTCTAGTAACAGTTGTAAATGATATGACCCATATTTGTCCTGTTCTGTGCCCAGACCTGGGACAGATCAGTCAAGGGTAGGAGCACAAAACCTAAGCTCTGAGCTTACCAGGAAGGAGAAGATTCACTTCTCAATTATTCTAATTCAACATTGGCAGAGAAACATGTTATTTAAAAACTAGACAAAGGGTGAGAAGGAAGCCCGGGGGAATAAAATGCTATCTTCCAAATTTCCAATTTCCAAGAAGCTTGGGAAGACTTCCCGGAGGAGGGAGCATTTTAGCTGGGCCTTTGAATGGACCTAACAGTAACAACAAACATAAGACACTAACTATTGTTGACCACGTACTCTGTGCCAAGCACTATCTATATAAGCCCTCCTCATAAATATTGCCTCCTTTAATTATTCAATGCATCTATAAGGTAGATACTGTTGCTATTCCCGTAATACAGATGAGACGCTGAGATAGAGTAATGCCAAACCAGTAATTATTGAAGCAAGGATTCAATGCCATGTGTATCTAGAATTTATCTACCTAGTCAGAGGTGAGCCTGGGCTAGGACAGAGAGAAAAAGCAGCATGCCTCCTCCAGGAGAAGGACTCCTGTCAAGTGGACGTCCCCATGGAGGCAGGAAGCGAGCACACACAGGCCAGGGAAGTGGGTAAGCCCTATTCCTGCTGGAGAGGGAGTCTCCTTGCCTACTGGTAAACAGCAGCTGGTAAACAACTGGAACCAACTAGGTAAGATCCTCATTGCTCGCAGAAGAACAATTAAAGAGAGAAATTGGGGTTGTTTGCTACAAAGTTCCCCAAGCGCGAGCAAGGTAAGAAGTAAATGAACAAGGGGCCCATTTTCCCCATAGTAACAGCTGTCACTATGGGCTAGGCTTTTGCAAGCATTATCTCATTTTAATTTTCACTGAAACACTCCAATAATTGTAGATAATATCCATTGAATGTGAATCATATTCCAGGCATTATTCTAGATGATTCTATAGGTTTAAATTCATTGGATCCTCACAACACTATGTACTGTCATTGTTGTCTTATTATATGTTATAATACAATAATACAATATTATGACTGTAATACTATTATAAGATTTTATTATATTATTACTATTATTATTTTCTCCAGTTTACAGAAGAGGAAACTGAGGCATGTGGCAATGAAGTATCTTTTCCAAGGTAATGCAAGTGGTTAATGGAAGAACCAGTAGTTGAACTCAGGCAATCTGGTTCCAGATCTTGTGTTACTCACCACTGTCTATTTTGCCCTATCAAATAGGCATTATTATCCACATTAAATAAATAAGGAGGTGGCGTTCCCACAAGATCGTATGAATCACCCAATCTTTTTGGTGGCAAAATCAACATTCGAACACAACAGCCATGCTCTTAACCACGTGGCAATAGCAGCTTGGGTCCTGCCACTGACTAGTGGTGTGCCATGCATCCATCACTTCTCTCCATACCTTTGTGTCATCACTTGGAAGAGAAGAATATAAAACTTGACAGTTTCCAATGGCCTGGTCAGCTCAGCCCTCCCAGGACACAGCGAGAATTTTAATACCCCAAGGCATCTATTGCCTCAGTAGGAAATCAATTGCTTTCTGGCAGGCAAACCACAGCCTAATCCTTAACAGCTATTCATTTGCATGAGGATAGTTTGGGGTTCTTGCCACCGCACCTCTTCCACCTTTCTAGGAGAGTCTCCAGTATGGCCACCAAGAGATTCTCCCAGCTCTGTCTGTACATCTGTTCCTCACAACAAGAGGCGGAGTCTGTTTTCCCTCCCCTTGAATCTACTTGGGCCCTGTGATTTACTTTGAGCAGCTGAATGTGATAGAAATAATATCCTGGGATTTCTAAGCCTGGCTTTGAGTTTGGGAAGCTTTCTTTTCTTGCCTCTCAGAATCCAGCTATCAGACTATAAAGAACCTTGGACTAGACTACAAAGATGGCAGACCACGTGGAGAAGAGAGGGCCGGAGGATGAGAGGCCATCTTGGAGCTTCCAGCCCCAAGCAGCTCCCAGCTGACTAACCTTGGCTTACACCACCTAGAGCAGAAAACTGCCCAGCTGCTGGGAGAAATAATAAATTGTTGTTGTTTTAAACCACCACACTTTAGAGTGGTTTGTTACTCAGTCATTGAAAGAACCCCATTTCCTCCACCTTATCTTTTTATGCCACAAGCGATTACTCCATCATAGCTTACTGGTGTCAATGTCCATTGGATCGTGGCATATAAGAGTGCTCATGCCTTCGTGACTAATGGGGGACTCCTGACCTAAGACAAAGGGCAATAATGTGGCTTCATTCATTCCGCATGAGCATCTTTCTGTGCCAGGAATATGCTGCGGCCCAGAGACCCGGAGATTAGTAAGACTCCCCTTCGGAAAGCCGTGTTGGGGCAGGAGCTAGGTCAGGCTCGTCACAGCGCAGAGTGATGGAATCAATTTGTTCATTTATTCGACCGCGCCTACTGAGTGCCTACTATGTGTCAGGTACTCTGCTAGTCCTTTGTGCTAACCATCAACGATCCAGGCCCTCACCTGGCTTACCTTTCAGGGGGCTTTCATTCCAATAATGGCAGGGGTATAAGTGAAGCTCTGTGGAAACACAACAGGAACTAAATGCTGAGGTGGCCAAAGTAACAAGTTATGTCCCCATTTTACAGATGAGGATTCTGAGATCCAAAATTCTCACTTACTAGCTGTGTCACTTTGGGCAAGTTGATTAACATTTCTTGTCCTTCACTTTCCTCATCTATAAAGTGGGTTTAATAATAATACCTACATCATGGATTGTTGTAAGGATTAAATGAGTTAGCGTTTGTAAAGCATATAAAATAGTCCCTGATGCTTATTTAAAAATATATTAACCTCTGTTAAATGAAATTTTAAAATAAACCAAAATGAAATGACATGATTAGTTCTAGTTCACAGAACTGGGTGGATGTCCGTTGGAATTGAATTTTAACACCCCAGGTTAACATATCCGCTTCTATTCTGCTTCTCAACTGAATCTGTGCTTCCATTTTCCGTGAGGGATTTAAATCATCTGTGTGCTCTGCTCAGAGCCTAAGTATCATAGGGAGACCCTTGCATGTCTCCTCATCAAAGAACTCCTGAGGTTCCAATCTCAGGCTCCTCATGGATCATGTGCAGGGTGGAGACTGTGCAGATGACTCAGACCAAGGCTAATTTACAATGGCATGTGCTAAAAATCATGCTCACGCCCCAGGTGTATTCAGATGGACTTGAAGGCTTAAAATGCACCATCCTGCAGATAGGGACTGCCTGGGACTGTGACTTCCATAGACACGCCCACCTTCTACTGTCTAGCCACCCTGGCATCCACCTCTGCCACTCTCAGCAGAGGAAATGCAGTCCATCTGAGGCAGATGGTGCCCAGGCTGTCTGCAGCTGGCATTGTCCTTCCACTGGAAAGGAAAGCAGGGGCGATGGGAAGATGGCAGTCTCATTTGCAGCCTGGCTTCCATCCACATACCAACAATGACACAATTCCCTCCTCCAGTGAGCACTTTCCAATCTCCACTGAGATCTGTTGGATGAGAAGCCAATTTCCATCACAGCCATGCACAGGCAGCTGTGGGTGGGGTGCAGATGGAGCTTACTTCTACCCCAAGATCTGGGAAGAGAGTGCTCATCTGCTCCCCAGCCAGACACACAGCCAAGCATAACAGGGCTGCTGCTGCAGGGAGCCTGGAGGAACCAAGAGGGAAATGGCCCAGCGCTCAAGACTGTGAAAGCCATGGTCATCAGAGAAGCACGCTCATGTACCCTGCTGATGGAATTGTCCCAAAGGGAAAGATTTAACTTGTTTTAGGAACTAGTCAGAGCCTGGCTTGGGCGTGCTGCCAGTGTATTACGAGAACAATCTCTGGGAAACGGGGAATGAATGTATTGCCAAGCAGATTGCAGCCCTGGAGCCTAGCAATCAGTGGCCCCTCATACTCGGCCAGCCCCTAATTCCTCGGGACCTCCCTGACCACTACGAGTGCCAGGCAAGCTGATCCCTGGTTCCCATTCACTCAACATGTGCTGAGTCCCTGTGATAGTCAGACATCACGCTAGGAGCTCGGGAGAGAGGTGTGATGACACAGCCTCTGCCTCCGGGACTTCTCCTCCTGGAGCCCACGGTTAATTACAATACAATACTAGGGATGCCGCAATGTGTACCGGACAGGAGCCCAGAGGGAGGAGTGACGAGTCCTGTCTGGGCAATCCAGAGAGGATTCAGAAGAGGTGAAACATGAGGATGCCTTGAAGGATGAGCACTGTTCAACTAGCATCTGTGAAGCACCCCTGGGTACCAGGCAGAAGGCCAACATTGGCCAGGAGGAGACAGTCGGGTGTAGGAGGGTTCCAGAGGAGCTTCTTCCCAGCCTCCTGCCAACCAACCCCTGCCTGCCTGCCTGCCACATGCTAGTTCCAAAGTATCTCCCCTGCAGGACTCATTTTCAACCAGCCCCTAATTTGAAATCTCTCAACCCATGAACTTAGTTCAGCCTCTTCGTGAACCAACCAAAAGACATTTACGGTGCCCCAAAGAGAAGCTCAGAGCCATAGGTACACTCTCCAGCTGGCGCTGGGCTCCAGGAAGAGAACAGCGTTCCTGTCCTCCAGCAGTGAGCAGTCAACTTGTGGAAGAAAACTAAAGACCAACTGAGTGTCAAACTGAACCATCTAATTTTAGAAGTCCATAGAAAATTAGAGATAAAATTAGAGATGAAGGAAGCTTGTGCTCTCCTTGAGAGCACCAGTGAAAAGGTTCTTGGACCATTTTAGGTGTGAGCAGATATTGCAACACACAGAAACTGCAAGCCCCTTGAGAACAGAAGTTTCTGTTCTCTGTGTCTCATTAGCCATCTCTCTCCTTCCCCATCCTTGTACTGAACTTCTTAGTCCTAGTGCAGAGTGGATTCAAGTAAACCATCAGGGACAGGAAAGTTAAAAACATCAATGGAACTGAAGCTCACCCTGCCAGTCAAGAAGGAGTTGAGATCAAAAAGCTAGAAATGCCATTCAAAAGGCAGAAAAGGAAGGAAGGAAGGAAGGAAGGAAGGAAGGAAGGAAGGAAGGAAGGAAGGAAGGAAGGAAGGAAGGAAGGAAAGGAAGGAGGGAGGGAGGGGGGGAGGTAGGATATTATTATATTTCCTTCCCACTTCCAAACAACCATGCGAGACATGTTTCATGAACCCTACTTCACAGATAAGAAACTGAGGCTCAGGGAATTTAAGTAACTTGCTGAAGGTCAAAGCCCTAGTAAACAGGGATTCAGTCCAAACTCTGAGGACTCGGAAGTCTGTGCTTTCTCTAGACAGCCTGGATAAAAATAACTGTCATGTATCAAGCCTTTACCACTTGCCAAGTCCTGGGAAGGCCCTTTACAAACACAGACCGCACAGGCCCTGAGCAGATTCTGCCGGCAGAGGGGCCCTGCCCAGCTGCCCCTCTGCACAGGAGGGGCTGGCCGGGGTGGCCACTGCATTTAGCACCAGATCAGTTGTGGCTTGGAGGGTGACCCGGGGCACTATTATTAATCATGGTGAGCAGTAAGTACAAATTGGTCTGTTTCATATGGCCACCTTCGTTGTAGCCCACCTTCCAACATCCATGCCCTCCCCTGAGTAAATATGTCAGAAGAAGCTTGAATCCAACCCCCTCTGAGACTCTCTCCACTTTCCAACAAGGGCCCAGCCAGCCATGCTAGGGCTTTGCAGACACTGGCCATGCCAAGTCTGGTATGGAATGTAAAAGAAATTAGAGCCATGTGTTTTATTATTTAGCTTTTCTATAAACCTAAAATTCTTCTATTGAAAGAATTATCCTGTGCTTTGAGAGAACTTACTTTCTTAAGATTAAAAACATTTATTTGAATGACATAATGGTTATAACAGATTGTAGTTTGCTTTTTAATGCCTTTAATGGACAGAACTAAAAGTTGGCAACATTGTGATATTGGTTTGGTTGATTTAATTTTTTTTTTTTTTTTTTTGCCATTTTGACCATTTCAAAGTGTAGAGTTCAGTGGCATGAAATACATTCACATTGTTGTGCAACCATCACTACCATTCATCTCAAGAACTTTTTAGTTTTTCCAAACTGAAATTCTATACCCATTAAACAATAACTCTCCAGTTATTGGGGGGTTATCCTCTTCCCAGTCCCTAGCAACCTTTCCTCTACTTTCTGATATTATAAATTGAACTACTCCAGGTATCTCTTATAAATGGAATCATATGTATTTGTGGTTTTATATCTGGCTTATTTCACTTAGCATAATGCCTTCAAGGTTCATCCTTGTTGTAGCTTATGTCTGAATGTTCTTCCTTTTAAAGGCTAAATAATACTCCATTGTATTCTGGCCATTATGGTATAAGCATTCTTTGTTGAGTGGTGTTTCCAGGAAAATTCCTGAAAAGGAGAGGGGTAGACTCAGCTGGGGACCTTATATTTATGTTTCCATCCTCTTTCTTGCTACCTGGAATGTGGACATAGGCTGGTACTGCCATGGCCATTGTGCAACCATAGGTCGACCTTGAGGATGGGAGCCATGAGGTAAGGATGGTAAAGAAAACAGATAAAAGGAGTCTAGGACATCAAAGATGTCACACGGCTGTCACTCTACACCTATCTTCTTACCACAGACTTCTTTTAGCAGAGAGAAGAAAAAAACCCTAAGCTCTTTCAGCCACTACCTGTTGAAGGTACTTCCCAACTGATACCCTGAGTAAGATTCAGTCCCTGACTTCAGAGACTTACAACCCAACAGTGGGATTCAGACATGCCCAGTGACCCCCAGGGCAATGGCTGGCCAGGAATTCAGCAGGGTTAAGGAGAGCGCTGGTATCTCCCTAAGGAAGGATTGGGTCATCAGCGTGGCCTTTCACATTCCCAAACTGTTGGGTTAGGAAAGGACTGACAGTGTAAGGGGTCATACCACAGCAATTTCTCCTCCTTCTAGAGTGACCCTGTGGGAGAAATGTCGCATGTGCTCATGAGGTGTCACTGGAAAATTGGCAAGTGTTGACTCAGCACCATTTCTGTGCCTAGCTTTGTGCTAGGTGCTGTAGGGGAGGCAGAAGAAGAAGAAGACATATCTCCTGTCCTTGCGGAGCTTATGCTCACAGGTACTCACCAACTCTAATGTCTGAGAGGAACCTTGGGTGGGAACCTTGGTTTCCTGGACTCCTGTTTCCATGAGGAAGAACCTTATTCAGAGTAACAATTCCTGCCTCATTTCCCCTACTAGGCTCTCTCCTCCTGAGCCACTTACCTGATCAATGAGTTCAGGAGAAAAAACAAATAAGCCCCTGTGGATTCTCTTTTTAGGAACTGCCTTAAGATATGTCTGTGAGGGGAACTCTGGCGATGTGTGGAGCTGCCACTGAAGGGGAGGGCAAGTCCATCTAACTCTAGGGAGTAATGCTATACACCCTTTGTTGGGGTCACATGCCTTTGCCACACTCTCCAACCCAACTCTTATCAGTAACAACACCAAATTATTATTTTTTTAATCACCACTTCTCTGTTGGTTCTGAACTCAGGAGGAGAAGGAATGAGTGTTATTTTTGGCCTCTCAAGATAATTATTGCTGACAGCTGTTATAAACAACCTCAAATCTCAGTGTCTTAACACTATAAAAGTTTTATTTCTCATCTCACAAAATCCAATGATAGTGTTCTGGTCAAGAGGCTGTGCTGTGAAAGGGACCCAGTTTCATATCGTGTCTCCAGCATTATGTGGCTTCAAAGTCAACCTGGAATCATCCAGCCATGAGAGATGGGGAAAGCCTGGAAGATCATGTTGAGGGATATTCTATGGTGTTCACAGCTAGGCCTGGAAATGGCATAATTCACTTCCAGCCACACTCCCCTGAACAAAGTATAGAGGCCCTTGAACCCAGGTGAGGCATCTACCCTCCCTCAGGGAGTAGTGAGCTCCCTGTCACCAGAAGAGGACAAATAGAGGCAGATCCATTGGTGAAGACATTAAGAATCGAGTCTTCCATCAGAGGACTGGACCACAGCAACAATTCCCACACTTTTTGCTCTCCAGGGCCATTTCATAATTTTTCCCTTTGGACCTCATGTTTTGAAAGATTATGTCTAACAAGCAAACTGCACTTATTGAGTAATAACAAATACATTTCCTCACTTCTTAGTAATCAAGGTTGTGTGAGTGTGTGTGTGTGTGTGTGTGTGTGTGATATCCACAACTAGACATGCTCATTTTGGTCACCGTGACAAACGTGGCTTTAATTTGCTAATCATATTCCAGAAATACCTAGGATGTCATCAACAGCCAATCTGTTTCTGACCAGCATGTGCATTTTTACTCCTCATCCATCCACTGAGGTTGTCATTCTTGAGGGTTCTAACTTTTTACAGGAATCTCCCGTCTGACCTCCCACCTTGCTAGGGCCCCAGGCTTTGTTTCCTGCTCCTCCTCAGTACCCACCCTTGTGCACAAGGTCTGTTGAGACTTTATCTTTTTGCCACTGGAGATCATGTATACCCCAGGCCCACAGTTTCAGTGCTGAAGCTAGGAAAACCAGGGCAATTGGTCACCCTAGCTGGACAGAGATTGAGAACTAAGAGGTCTCAGGCCACATCCAGCTCGTTATATTTGGATCACACGGTATTTTGAAATAAAATTGTTAGCAATTAAAAATCAGAGGCATCACACTAAAAGCTATATTTTTAGCATCTTTTTTTAAATTTGAGAGATCTTCCCCCCTGGATGTGTGTGCATTCAGACATGACCACCCTCGGCTGCAGCTCAGTAGCTGCTAGTCTCTGTCGTCCTGGCAACGGTCCTCCTCCATCCTCTGCAGCCCTCGCCCTTACCATGTGCTCACATGGACTGACCCCAGCTGTTTGGCTCATCTGTGTACCTGACTGGACATTGTGTGCATCTGAGTGTGGGGCCCGGCCCATCAGCATCACCCTGACTCACTAGAGCAAGGCTTCTCCACCTTTCCTGCACCTTCAAATCACCTGGGGAGCTTTGAAGGTACGTAGGACACACCTCAGCCCAAGGAAATCAGAATCTCTGGGGAGTGGGTCTCAGACATCAGAATGTTTTAAAACTCCCCAGGTGCCAGTGTGCAGCCAAGTTTGCAGTGCTTCTCAAACTTCAGTGTGCACATGAGTCATCCATAGGTCTTGTTAGAATGCAGATTCTGAGTCAGTGGACCAGGGTGGGGCCCCAGATTCTGCACTTCTGACAAGCTCCAAAGTAATGCCAATACCGCATTTCCAGGGACCACACACTGAGAGGCAAGGGCCCCAAAAGACAGCTCCTCGTCAGCATGTGCTCTTCCCAGCCTCCACCTGGACCTCTCTGGTCTCCTTGGAGATTTGTCAAGGCTTATAACAGCCGAGGCCCAGAGAAGGGCAGTGAGCAGCCCAGGGTCACACAGACCCAAGGAGAGCGCTCAGATCCAGATTTCTGTTTTTTCCCACCTCACAGCACTTCCTCCCCTGACAGGCCATTTCACCCACCATCCAAATTGCAGCACCTCCTGGCTCACTTTGGGAGGAGGGGCAAGGGTGAAATTCCCCTGGGAGAAGTCAGCCCTTGTAGAATCTGCTTCTGGATGTGGGCAGGTGGCAGACGTCTGCCGAAAGGGGTCCTGGGACAGGTGGGGGGAGGCAGCTCAGCCTGTGAAGAGTAGAGCCTGAGGAAGAGGAGGAGGCTGACTGAGGGGCACCAGGGCTGCCTCGTTCCCTGGTCCCCTGAGGAGAACGCCCCACGGTGCCTGAGTCAGAGCCTGTGAGCTCAACCCCAGGGTGCTGGGCAGGGAGCGTGAGTCAGAGGGTGTTTAGGGAAGCGAACTTCTCCCCTGGCCAAATATGGGGCTCTGCTTTGCTCGGTCTTGCCGCTCTGCTCGCACTGCCAGAGGCCGAAGGCTGTGTCTGCTCCACTTGACAGCAAGGTCCCTGATGAAAAGGGGAAACTATTCCACCCTCCTCTCACCCCTCTCCCCCTCCCCGGCCAGTGGGTGGCACTTTGCTCTGCGCTCTCCGAGTACCTTATAAACTCCTCCGCGGCCTGCCTGCTCACCCCACGTCATGAAACGAAGCATAAAATGGAGAATTAATAATGACGTGTTTTGAAACAGAGGTTTTATCATAGCAGGGTCCTGCCAGGCTGCCCTACATCCAAGGCACTGGGGGCTCAGGGGACGGGGGAAGAAAGAGACCACATCCGGCTCTTTTCTATGTCCCCCTGTGCCACACGCAAAGCCTGGGGCACAGTGGATATGATTAACTATTTGCTAAATAAATTAATAACTGTGTATATTTTGGGCGTGTGCATACCTTTCTCTGCCAACGGACTTTTAATTCCTTGAAGAAATAACAACTTACGTAGCACACCCTATATGACAGACACCGTTCTGAAAATCTCATACGAGCTCATTTACTATGAGGATTAGCTCATTAATGCTCACGACAACCCTATGAAGACGGTGCTATTATTATCCCCATTTCACAGATGAGGAACCTGAGGCCCAAGAGAGGTTCAGTAATTTGCCCAGGATCCTATAGCCTGTTAAGTGATAGAACCAGGATTTCAACCTCAGCTGCTCAGCCTCAAATCCTGTGCCTTTAACAGTATTTGATTCATTTCTGTGTCTCTGATGCCCAGGCCAGGGCCAGGCACATACTAGATAGTAATAACTATTTGTTGACAAGATGAGTAGAATAGTTAATTTATTAATTACTGTGTGTGTTTGTGTGTGTTTGTCTCTCTTCCACTTGACATTGAATTTCTGGAGGAAAGTAGTGGCCCTGTCAATGCCTCCTAATGCACTTAAAAATGGTTGAAGGGAGAATATGTTAAAGAATGGAGGTTTCCAAACCCCAGGTGTTTGGTACATGAACTGGAGTACCCAAGCAGTTGACTGAGGTTTTCAGAGTTTATTCAGATGTTTTTTTAACAAGTGGCCTCATGTTTCTATTTCGTACTGGGCCCCTGCAGATAATGGAGCCCATCTTGCCAAGAGTGAACGGAAGCCTATGAAGATGCCTCCAGTGAGGAAAGGAAGGGATGCCAGGAGCACTGTGTCCATGGCCCCTAGGAGCCAAGCCTTGACCATGGAGAACATGCAGACAGTGTGCCCCAAGCTCAGCAGCCCCAGCCCAGGCGTGGATCTCACCTCCCCTACCCCAAGAGCTGCCCCTAAGGCACCACTGGACTCCTCAGGCTCCAACAGCTTCAGACCCCCACCCGGCCCAGGCTGTCCCTGGATCATGCCTTTCTGTGGTAGAGCTTGGGCCACAGGCTGAGTGCTGAACTGAGCAATTTTATTTCATTGAATGCTCTTAACCACTACCCTGTGAGATAGGTTTTATTGGCCCCGTTTTAGGCATTTGGGGTTCCAAGGCGCCCAGGGTCACAAGTTTATTAACTTGTGAGGCAAGATCAAGTACGAATAAATGATTCCAAGACTCGTGTTCTTAACCAATGGCCCCTACTGTGCCCTCGCTGTTTTAGCAGGCCCGCTTTCTCTCCACCCTCTCCCCAAATCCTGTCTTCCCCCCTTACCTCCAGCCATACAGCTGGGAAATGAAAGAATGAGGATTTCAACCCAAGCAGTTGGCCTCGGATTATCTGCTCTTAACCATATTTATTTGTTCTCCTTGTGTGGGCCTAGCTTGGATATATTTCAGCCCACAGAAGAGCGGACCACAAAGGAACTCTAGCATCAGCTTCTTCGTCTGCAAAATGAGAGCAATAAATATGCCCATATCACAGCCTTTGCCTGGAATAAATATAATAACAGATGTCAAAGTGCTTTTTAACAATCTGTGGGTCTATGCAGTTATTTCTATTAATTACTGATAATGAAACTAAGGCTTGTTCAACCAGGTGCTATGGAAACAAAGGTCATTAGCCTCCACCCTCCTTGCCTCAATCTAAACCAAGGCCCCGCCCCGGCCAGCCACTGGTCAGTAAAGAATGGAACAAAGATGCATCCCTGTGAATTAGCAGGATTTCTCCTGCATTGTCTTCAGATCCTGATTCTGCCACTTCTTGGCTGTGCGACCTTGGACAAATCGCTTGCCTCTCTGAGTCTTGAGTTTCCCATCCGCAAAGTGGGGTTGATGACGGCAGTTGTGTTGCAGTGTGGTTGCAGGGCACCTAGCAGAGCAGTCACAAAGGGGTGGTTGGTATCACTCCCAGAAAACTCCAGTACACACAGATTCCCTTTAAAGCAGCAAGCTCGTGGTGAGCATCTTGCCCTTGGAGCATCCTCTTGGATGTTGTCTTCCCACTGAAGATGCATTCCTAGGACATGGGTAAGAACTTGACTAGTAAGTCCTAGATTAGCCAATTTTCTAAATCAGCTTTAAAAATGTCTCAGCTTTCCCAAATCCCAGTAGCTTTTCCAAGGTCCTCCCCTCCCTCTGCCTTCCCTTCTCGCTGGGTTGGCCAGTCTGCTCTGGTGCAACTAACAGTGCTGCCCTGTTAGCTCCACTCCTCCCCTCTCCTCTCCTGCACCCCCACAACCAAGCTGGGACTTTCTCTTCTGGTCTTTTTAATCTCTGCAAAAGAAGGGGCAGGTTCAGGGCCTAACGACAGTCTGGATCACAGAATGCGGTGGACAGTCCATGCAGAGTTGAAGGTTCCCTGTTCCTCACCCAACTCCCTCCCTCAACCACATTTTTCAAAGGAAAAGAAAAGTATACCCACCAAAAACACACACCAGCTCCACACATGCTAACTCTGTGCTCTTGGGCAAGATCAGAAGGTCTCAAAACACAGATCATGGGGAACAAAGTGCCTATCTGGTAGGGCTGTAGTGAGGATGAAATGTGATCATCCATGCAAGAGTCTAGTACAGTTCCTGACACATAATAAATACTTAATAAATGTAACCATGTTGTTGTTATATGAACTCCATTCTGAACTGTGAAATGTACATCACAGCCTATTTGGTCCCTGGCTGTATTAATCTAATTTTTCATCACCATAGCAAATGAGAGTGATGAGTATATTGACATCAGTCAACTGATGGTGGCATTTCAACAGCCCTAGGCACTGCCTGGCCCTTTGTCCCATGATGAGTCCTTTTAATTCCCATCAACACTTTGCATCTTTTAGTCAAATTTTTAAAAATTAAAAAACTTAGTTAAGACTCTTGATATTTTTAGTGTGATGAATTGTGGTTCCTTTCCTGATGCCTGTCATTATTTGAAAGCCTGTGTATTCATTCTTCACAAAATTCGCTAAGAGCTAACATGGAAGGCCAAATGGTAGGACAGATAAAGGTGGTATCGAATGACAGGAAACTTCATCACCACAGGTAATGCCTGATGGCACATCTGGGACCAATATGGAGCAGCCTGTGAGGCTGTCTTCAGGTTGAGATCCTGTATGTGATTTGAAATTCATCACGTAAGAAATAGTGACACTCTATCAAGATGTGCCTTCAAAGTACAAAAAGTTCAGGGCCGGTTACAAAGGGTAAAGACTGTGGATAACAGACTTCTGAAAACTGGAGTTCAATAGCATTCTGTTCCTCAGAGTGACCGTGCTGCCAGGAACATTTAGCAGTGGGAAAGGGGACTTTCAATTCTGTGAGGAAAAAAACCCTCTGAAAATTTTCAGAAAATATGGGAGAAATAATATTACAATTACAGAGTTAGTATTGATATATGCTGAAACTACTGGGGGGAAAGTACCACCTATTCAGCCAAAATAAGTTGGATGAAAGAGAGCAGTTTAAAAAAAAAAATTAACAGAGGTCAACAAATTATGACCCACAGGCCGATGTGGCCAGCTACTTGTTTTTATAAATAAAGTTTTATTGTCACACAGTCTTGCTCATTCATTTATATGTTGTCTCTGGCTGCTTTTATGTTACAATGGCACAGGCGAGTACTTGTGACAGAGACTTTAGGGCCCACAAAGCCTAAAATATTTACTATTTGGCACTTTACAGAAAAATTTTGCCAAACTTTGGTTTAACAGATGAATCTATGTTATCCAGAAAGCAAAACAATATTTAGGAGTATGTTTGAAATCTGAGTGGAAAATGAAAGAAAAGGAAAAATTTGTTCATTTCACAAATATCTGATGAGGACCTACTGTGTGCCAGGCACTGTCTAGCTGTGGTGGGAAAAAAAAGATAGACAAAAGTCCGTGCCCTCACAGAACCTATCCAGACTGAGGCATTTACTAGTTGCTCACTGTAAAAGTACACATATTTTCAAAGTGAAATCTCTTAAAGAACAATGAAGAATGAAATGTTTCAAGGCATTAAGAATGAGATCAGTGTTTCCTCGGCTTAGTCAATAATATGTGATGAGCCAACTGACAGAGCAATGAAAGAACACTTGTCAACTTGTGCAAAAGAAATCCAAGAAGACCTCAAAGCCCAGCATACACACAAAAAAAGGCTGGTGGGTCTCATGGAGGTTGAAGGGAAAACTGGAACCAATTGACACTTGGTTACAGCGTGGAGTTGATTTGAATTCAATTCTTGGCCAGGCCTATCATAGTTTTGCTAACAGGAACAGAAAGCTTAACGTATTTGTAGCAAAGTTGATGAAAAGAGAGCTAAGCATTTCATATGCACATGGTTACACCCAGGTTTGGGAGTCAGCAGTAATAAGTTGTGCACTGTGAGCAAAGAAATAAAAACTCCAAAAAGCTCTCGATACTATCAATTTATGCATTGGAGAAAAGGCTGATGATTTTTTAAAACATCTCCATGCAGAGTGAAGACGTAGCACACAGGAAGCTATGTTGCTGGTTGAAAATGTTTTTGGGCTATCCATTATGGTACATTGTGGCCACTTGGGTTTATTGCCCTCACAAAGATTACTGAACATAGGAAATGATTCTTAAAAGATCAAATGTCTAGTAAATTGGGCAGGTCCTGAGTTTAATGCCCAAATTTGAATTTACCTTGTGTTTAAAATGTATCACATATTAAGTATTTCAGGAATTCTTTCAAACGGCTTCAAAATTAAATTATCCATATTCACTAATTTTTTTCCCTTTTCATTATTTATCATTTAAGTAAAATGATAAACATTTCAAAACTATTTAAGACAGAGTAGAAGACCCATGCCAGAAAACAATCACTGAAGGTTTTATAGTTAAGAAACCAGCCTTTCAAATGAGTTCAAAAAAATCATGGATGAAAACAGATCTTGGGAGTTTAGATAGCTCTTTTCTTTTTCTTTCAGAAAACAATATAACAGTATTGTTTATTATTAAGGATTAGATGCTTAGTTACTAAATTTAAATCTATATTTTAAACTTGTACTCAATACTAAATTGAAACTAATCAATCAACACTTATGTGCATATATGGAAGTAAAATTCAAGGGAAATCAAGTATGTGGGAAAGGCGAGGAGGGGATGGGTAAATTCACACCTAACAGATACAATGCACACTGGCTGGCTGAAGGGCACACTTGTAACATTGACTCAAACTGTACAAAAGCAAATTATGTAACCAAAACGTATGTACTCCCATAAAATTCTGAAATAAAAAAATATACATTTTAAGAGCATAAGCACAAAAAATACAAATTTTAAGATTTTGTATATGTATATACATGAATGTGTACATATATGGAACACACTATCAAGTGAAACAACAGGCAAATATTTTTAAGAATATAGATGGGTGTAAGATGTAATGTGGTCCCTTAACTTCATTTTCATGAGAATGATACAAAGTTTAATTTCCCTTATGACTGCATCAGTAAAGCCAATATGGGATTATTCCACATGGTCTTCAGTGAATGCTGCTGGTGTCTCAAACCATTGCGTTTTGCTTCAATTCTGCCAATTGCTAGAGTAAGCAAGAAATGCTTGTCTTATCCTGCAGCATTTAAAAACATACTGTGCAGTGCACTAGCCCTTGATGGCTATTAAGAATGACCTGAACATTGAAGGAAGGCACCAGTGGCATTTGAAGAAGTTGGCCATGCAAGATGAAACGTGGTATTTTATTGGTGCAATTTCACCTATAAGAGTGACCTACTCCAGTTGATAGATTGTCATGGCTGATATTCTAAATCTGAGCTCTAAGATCTAAGGCATGCTACCCTGATAACAATTGGACACTGTTCCTGGGCCAGGGTGGTGACATAATAGAAATTATCATGTTGTTTTTATTAACATATTCCTATATATTCAAAGAGTTTTGGAAACCCCATCTGAAAGCTGTTGCTCTAAAATCTCCCCCAAAGCTCCTTCCCTGCTATCCAAGGTCCCCTCCTATGGAAATCTTCTAGTAACAAGATTAAGGAATCTGGGTCCCCCACAAACATCCTATCAGCCTCCACCTCTGCTGTGCTTATTACAAAATCCCATTTTATAGATGATGAAACTGAAGTTCGGAAAGGCTAAGTCACTGCACCCTTGGTTTCCCAAGTCACCCTAAGGGAATGTCCTCAGTAGCTATCTTTGTCACCTGAAGTACAGAGATTTATGCAAGGGGGTGTTTATTTACACAAAGGCAATCAGCCCTCTGAGTGGGCCCATGTGTGACTAGCATGTTTACAGGCCCCGGAGTTCTTGGGAACCCAGGGTGACACCAGGCTGTATTTTCACAAGGTGGCCAGAAGGAGCCACCTCCAAAACTATGACACCTGCCTGTTTCCTCCTCCACTCTGACTCTTCCCAGCCACAATGGCTTCCTCACAGTTCCTGAAACCATCTGTGCTCTCTCTTACCTTAGGCTCTTTTGGTCCATTCCACAGCCTAGACCTTTCTTCCCAATCTCTCCTAGCCTGGGCCACCTCTCATCCTCTGGGCCTCTGCATAGTCTCATTTCTTCCAGGAAGTCCTCCCTGCCTCCTCTCCCCATCAGTTGGATCCAAGACCCCTTCTTTGTGCTCCTGGAGCATCCTGGGCTTCCTCCAGTCACATTGCACTGGACAAGTTACTTGGCTGGACCAAGATGAGGAGGTGCAGACTAGTGTGTTTAAAGGCTTGGGCTCTGCAGCACCAATCTGCCTGGGTTTCAATCTTGGCTGTGTCCCTTACTAGTTCTGTGACCTTGGGAAAGTTGCTTAATCTCTCTGTGCCCCTGTCTCTCCCTCTGTAAAGCAATAATAATAATATTTGTTGTGATGATGAAAGGCACTTAAAACAATGCCTGACACATACCAAGTGTTTGATTTTTATTATCATGGTAATCAACTGTTTTCCGGTCCGTCCTTCACTAGTCTGAGTTTGCATTGCAGAGATCATGTCTTAATTATCTCTTAATACAGCATCTGGCACTTACTAAGTACTTGTAAATGTTTGCAGAATGAATGAATGAGCAATAGAGGCCACTGCATCTGTTGAACCCCTGCTGACACCTGGCCTTCTCTAGGGGCCACCTTGGTTTCCTCAGACTGGGGGCCCATGTAGCTGAGCTGATTTGCTCAGAGAAGATGCTCAGGGGGCAAGAAGACTTGCCTGTGCTGTTCCCAGCACTGAGCTCTCCCTCCAAACACAGCTGCTCATCCCATCAGAGTTGTGCAATTCCAGGCGATGTAGCTTTGCAGGGACAACTCCTTGTCTGACTGGGGTGTTGACCTGTTTTCATGGAACTGAACATCCCCAGTGGAAGGTCTCAGGAGCTCAGGCTCAGCTCCTCCCTGGCTGCTCTCTGGGCAACTAACCCTGCCCTCCCCATTGCCTGGCTGTGCCCCACAGCCCGGAGCAGGCTAACCCTGCTGTCCACCGACTATGGCCCAGCTTGGCCTTCTTCTCAATCTCAAAGGCCACCCCTCCAGAGCTTTTCCCAAACTACTCCCAAGTGGAAATCATTTCTCTCTACTCTGAACTCCTGGCACCCTTTATCTATCCTTGTCTTTTCACCTCTACAGTCTTGGTCTCATTATCTGTGAACTAGGTAACAATGCCTACTTTAAGGGGAGGTTGCGAAGATCAGATGACTCAGGCAAATGCTTCATATCACAAGCATTTGCTTATTTGTACCTTAGAAGTTTCTTAAAACTGCAGATGCTCTATTTCATCACTATATGCCCTATTCTTAGCACAGCACCTGACTCATCAAGGGCATTCAATAAATATTTGATCAATTAATCAAAAAACCAATCAACAAATAAATAAATGATGGCAATGTAACAATGTCCTGCAGTTGTTACACAGAAAGAAATTGTTTTGGGGAGATTCTTTCTTTTTCTTTTTCTCTCTTTTTTTTCTTTTTGACTGCTTTCAAACTGGTAATGACCAAACCAAATCAATTGTCTCTTTCCTGGGAGGTGACTCCTCAACACATAGGGAATTCAAATTTTCATTTATTAGCCAGAGAACTTGGACTTGAGTGTGCAAACATGCACACACATACTCACACCCTGGGAGTGATTTTCAGAAAGGAGTGGGTGTTTATGATTCCCCACCACCATGTGTAATGTGGACATTGGCTACAAACAACCACCCCCTTTATCCTCTTACCCCATCCTGGGCCCTTCCCTTCCTGACATCACATGTCACCACCTGTACCCAAGGTCACCAAACCAAGTGATCATCACCCACTCTTCTCAACAAACAAAACCTCCGCTTCCCACAGAGTCCTCTAGAAACCCAAGGGGGAAGCCTAGAGCATTTCATGTTAAGGAAGTGGGGACCAGGGTCACTGCCTGATTTCTTACAAGTCCTGGGCACAGGGAGACAGGAGGATGTGACTACTTTTGGGTCTCAGTGATAATCAGGGAGGCCTATCACTTTCACTGGGTATAGTTCCCCACCCTCCTTTGCCTCTCCCATGCCCCGAGCCCTGGAGGGTAGTTAAGCCCAAATTCCCTGGCGAGAAATTGCCCCATCCTTCCTATCAGACCTACTTACCTGCCCGACCCAGACCTGTCCCTCATACAGTCATGGGCAAGGCTGAGCCCAGGCAGTTGCAACTTGCTCGGGTGAAGCGAACTGACTTGCCTGAATGCTGAGGGTGAGCCAAGACCAGCCCACCCAGCAAAGCCTAGAGCAGGTCAGTTTGGCAGCAGGATGCTGAGGAGAGAACATGGGAGGCCTAGACTGCCCCTGCCAATGCCCCAGTCTACAGGAAGACCCCATGGCCAGCTCCAGGCAGGGACCTCAGCCTCTATTTCTCCCTTTCTGACCTCCAGCTCTCCTCCCACAGCACTTACGATGGTGGCTGCCTACTCAGACAACACTGTACGGCAGATGGATATGCACAGGGTATAATGCATCGTATATGATGCTGGTGATTATAAGACCCACCATTATTTTAAGTGCCTCTAAGAAAGAAACAAATGCTGCCTACCCAGTTATGACATGACAGATCTTGATTACTTAGAATGTATATTTTGTACTTACTGAAAGATTTTTCAGATTTATTTAGAATAGGTTTTTACTACATATCTGTCTCATACATGCATGAAAAGAAAAAGAGAAGGGAGATAAATTGTTTAAGGTTTTCCTAAAACTTAGTCACATTCAGAATCCAACTCCTCTGAATCACTTTTTGACTCAAAGTTATTTATGTGCATGGTTTTCCCTACAATGCCATCCTCTGAGCCATCTGGCGCCCAGGATGATCACAGGAAGAAGGCGGCACTTCTTCAGAGAGTGCTCCACTATTGTCTCTGGGTTTTCTTCCAAGCTGCTGACATCATTCTGCAAGATTGATGCCCAGACAATGGAAACTACATCATGAATGCCTCCTTCCCGAAAGTGACTGTTAGATGCATCCCATTTTCAGAGCTGACAGAAATAAAAAGAATATGCATTTAACTTGATCAAATATGGAATGATAGCAATAGCCAGTAACTGAACAGCTAAAGCAG
The DNA here is from genome assembly GCA_008750895.1 of Mirza zaza. Taxonomy (NCBI): domain Eukaryota; kingdom Metazoa; phylum Chordata; class Mammalia; order Primates; family Cheirogaleidae; genus Mirza; species Mirza zaza. Next base: position 49,203 of record VSMD01092587.1, on the reverse strand, counting down.
CCTGGGAACTGTGCTAAGCATGCATCTTACATAAGTTATCTTATTCCATCTTCTCTCTGAGGTAGGTAATAATAAGAGCTGAAATTATATGATGCTTACTATGTGCCTGACACCGTTTAAGGGCCATATATATTAAACATATATATACACACACACATATATGCTCATTTAATCCTGCCAGCAACCCTATAAGGTAAATAATATTATCCCTATTTTTCAGATGAAGATAAATAAGAATGAGTTACTTGCACAAGATTACCACTGTAAGTGGTTAAGACCAGGATTTGAATTCAGAAGTCCAGTTCCATAGTCTACACTTAACCATTCTACTACATGTGCTAGTAATGTGCCCATTAGGCAAATAAGGAAACTGAGGCTTACAAGAGATGAATACCTTGCAAAGGATACACTATGCAAGGGCCATGATCCAAATCTATAACACCTAACTCTAAAGCCCATATAATTCACCATGTTGCTATCCTACTTAGGAAAGACAAAAGAGCAAATGTGAAAACCAAATATCTAGATTTCATTCTGTAATTCAGAATCCCATGTGGCATGATATTGAAAAAAATTAACTTTCTTTCTTTTCTCTCAAAGATGCAAGTAGTGCAATTTCCTTGTAGAGATCTGAAAGAGGTCTCATTCATACGTTTGTCTATTCACTGAATAACTATTTTTGAAATGTCCATTTGGGGCAAGGCCCTGAGCTAGGTGCTTCAAGGAGTTTACAATGTAGAAGGAATAACAGACTTTGGAAAAGTGGTTATAAGTATGACCAAGAGGGGGAAATGCTATTTAATCACTGAAAGTGACTAGAACCTCTTCTGCCACTGAATTGGATGGTTCAGGAAGCAGAGCTGCAGAAAGTGAGAAGAGGGTGGTGGCCAAGCCTCTTGTTGGGAAGTCCTTTGACAGATACTTTAACCTTGAAGAATAATGATGGTTAACCAACTCAAAATGAATACATTTGCATTCTCATTATATAATTCCCTCCATCTCCCTAAACCTTCAATAAAGTTTGCTACACACACAAAGACCTAGTAACATGACTTTTAGTGGAAATTGGGGAAGGAAGTTGAGGACCCCATCTGTGTGAGTATGGAGCTTAGGGAAGAGCACATAATAAAAGAACCAAACTAAATTTGGGGGATCAGAGAAGCCCGCTACATTAGCTTAAAGACTCAAATGTTGCTGATGTGTTAACCCCCACTCGTCCCCAGTTCTGAAATCCTTATCTGTCTTGGTCCTTGCTATAAACCCAGATCCTTGAATGATGCCAGACACATAACAGGTGCTCAGTAAATATTTTTTGATTGAATGACTAGATGAACGATCTCATCAGCCCCTCAAATCTCTCCCAGGAGTGTTTCTCCTTTGACATTCCTTGATGTACCCGAAGGGCCTGGCACATATTAATAGTAAGTGTTCAAGAAAGAGTCCCTACCTGACAAATAAACTTTCTCCATAGTTTTGATAACGTCCTTTAATTGGCTTCCAAAGAAATTACTGAGTCAAAGAGAAGGGAGACAGGTAAGGCCTTGGGCAGAAAGAACCAAGCTCCTCTGCAAAAGGACTGCAGAGTGCCTTCTGGTCAGAGCATTGTAGAACAGTGTCTGGAACAACTTCTAATGGCCTTGCCAATACCTTCTCCACTTTCCCTCCACAAAGACCTAAGGCAGCTAAGACTCACTCACTTTGAGCTCACTTTTGATCATGGTACCTTACTACAGACATCTCACTTGGACCATGCAAGAACCTGCAGACCAAATTCTTTGCACCCGTTTCTGATCCTCTCTTAGCAACCAGCATGCTCTTTCCGAATAGCAAAATCTGAACAAATATTTCCCCTGGTTAAAATCCTCCCATGAAAATCGCACTTGTATCCCATAAATCTATACAAATAAAAAAATTCCTTCCATGGCTATTTTTTCCTCCCAAACCTCTTCCTATCACTGGGCTGGGAGGGGATTGATTAAGTGTCCTCCTGACTTCTTCACCCACTCACAGCTCTAAATATGGCCCAGGTCTGTCTGACTCCAAAACCTGCTGGCTAGTAACCACTAGGAATAAACCTTCTGTGCCCCTACAAATTAAATCATGTTAATGATTTATTGGATGTATTTTTATTAGTCCACCATGCAGCATAGGATTTCCAGAATTCAATTGGCATAGATATTTCTTGAGCATGTACTATGTGCCAGTCATTGTCCCCATTGGGTATGAATGACAGAGAGGGGCCTTGGACCAAGTCTCCACCCTCCTGGTCCTGTGTGTTCTATGAGTATTTATTGAACACTTGTACATAACAAGTATTGTATGATGGATTCAGGATAAAAGGCACCTGCACTATCTCCCTTCGACCTTACATGTTGGGAAGTTCTTCGAGGTGTCTCATCTAAACTCCTTTTGCTGCAACTCAAGCCCATTCCCACCCCTCCACCCCCACCTCCATCCCCAGATAAGTACAAAAACAACAGTTGCAGATGAGGTTGCCAAGCTTCTCCTCCTCTCATGGCTCTGACTTCGGTTGCCTCACAGGCCTGAGATAAGCCCCACGGAACAGGCTTCATATCTCCCTGGGTGTTGCCCACACCCAGCGAGTCCCTCCTCAGCCCCTGCCCAGAGTCAGAGAAGACCAATAGCTTCAGGGGAGTCTTCTATGACGAGGAAGGGAGGAAAGACTGAGAAAGCTGAAAGCTGGCAGCTTCTCCCAGCTGATCGCTTCTTGGGAGGTGGCAACAGGTGGCATCTTGTGGGAAAATGTGTTGCCTCACCTGAGAGACTCTCCAGACTAGGAGACAGAAAGGAAAGACCACAGCACTGTCCTTGACCTCCACAGCTCACCAGAGGCGATGGAAACCACAGAGGATTCCATCAGTGGTTTATCAAAGAAGACAAGGACAGCCACAGCCTTGTGCGGGACTTGTGCATGACTATGTCTGGGTGCCCTGGAACATAGAACAGGCTCAGTAAATGATGACTAAATGATTGGGGGGAAAAAATGAATGAACACAAGCGTGTGAGGATGAGTAAATGAATCAGCATATGATTAAATGGATCCATGTTGCGAGTGAGTGAATGGAAGAATGAATCAGAATGAATAAACAAGAAAGTGCAAGAAAGAATAAACTGCTAAGTGACGAATGAATAAATGAGAGGAAAGAGTAAAAGAATGATTAAATGAGTGCATGATTGAGAATTTTAAAAAATTAAATTTTTTGTGAAAAAAATTAGTGCATAAATATATGAATGGTTGGTGGATGGATGGATAGATGGATGGATGGGTGAGTGAATGATGAATAAATTCACAACTTCTTAGAAAAAGACTAGAGAGATAAATAATGGATTCTATGAGGACAATAACCAGGTCCGTTCTAATAGGAATTGGTTGAACGAATAAATACATGGATAGACAGCCTCCTGATTGCAATACATGGTACTAAATTCTTCATTGGATGGAGACTCTTGAGTTAGATAGGTCTGGTTTTAAATCCCTGCTGGGCCATTTCCTAAGATGTGTGGTCCACCAAAAATCATCTAAACTCTTAGAACATTAGTTTCCTCTTCTATAAAGTGGAGACATTCATACTTACTGCATAATGTTGTAGTAGGGATTAAAGAAAAATGTGTGTAAAAGCACCCAGCAACCACCCAACACATAGAAGTCTCCTGATGAATGGACCTTCCCTTTCTTTCTCTCCCAAGCACATTTTCTCCATCGATTTAATCCAAAGCCCACCATACCGGGTGCCCTCTGAGGCCCTGCCTCTGTGAGTTCACAGTCTTTGGAGGACAGATATAAGTGGAAGCAACTCTACTGGGAAGTAGAATGACGAAAGTGTTAGGTGAAACTATATGAAACTGCAACAGTGCAGCTGGTTTTGACCTAACACACCAGCAACTTCATGTTTCAACTATGACTAGAAACAGAAGTAATCACACGTGGGCGCACGAAGAGAGAAGAAACGAATTTGTACCAGGGATGATCAAAGAAGCCTGAAAAAAAAGAAAACTGGTAGAATTCAAATGTGTTACTCTATCAGTTGAGGAATTTGGTGATGAGCACACAAAGCCCACTCTGTTTTAGCCAGAAAAGGTATTTCTTGGAAGAATAGTGGGAAGCTCAGTGAGTTGCTTGGAAGGCTAAAGAAAAAATTGGGCTCAGAAAACAGAAGGTCATGTAGCCAGAACAGGAGAGAAATCACACACAGAATTAGGGGGTGCCTAAACCCTTTGGTGGCACTGAAGACACCACCAGCCTGGACCCCAACGGCCACCTTAGGCCCCACTGTCCCTGCTGCCATAGAAGAAATGAATGCTGCAGCCACCACCACCACCACCACCAAAGAGGATTCTTCATGCCCCTGCTTCTTTGTGTCAGTAGCTCCAAATTCACAGCCCAGGGAAGATTTATCTCATGGTCAAGGGTAGGTTTGGATTCAGCAAAGAATGCTGGGTACATGAGTAACTGGGCTTTTCAGCTTCAGTTTCAGCCTCAGTTTCCTCATCTGTAATGAGACGCTCACACAGACCTGGGAGTGGTGTTGTAAAGATTTAAGGGAAGAAAGAATATGGCACGCCTAGCACAGAACCTTGCCCGTTGTAAATGGCTGTAAGTCACTGAATTTGGGATTCCTCGCTCTGCCTGCTTCTTCTCTATCCAGCCCCAAAAGACACGAGGAACTGGGATAAAGTCAGCAACTTTTTCCAAAGAAAACAGGCTATCCACACCATGATCCTGATCAAGCCCTCCCCTACCATCTTGGCAGAAAGCACAGCTGTCATCAGAGATGTCCCTCCGTCCCTCCGTGAGCCAGGCTTGGGCAGTTTCCAGGTGAGGCAAGCTTTCAGGCCTAATCCTTTCCAGTTGCGGAGCTGGGTGTTGAGAAGTGATTCCCTGGAGGCATTGTTCACAGCAGACAGCCCACACTTCCCGTGCAGACAAAGCAGAGGGTTCACCTGCTCTGCCCGCTGCTTTGTGGCCTCAGGAAAGTCGCTTAGCCCTGCTGGTCCTCAGAGCTGTAAAAGCGGTAGGACAGACCAGATGGTCTTCTGGTCTAACGTGGACAGCATGGGACTGAGGGTCAGAACTTCCATACTGACTCCTTGTTAGCTCTGTGGTCTTGGGCCCAGAACTGATTCCCTGAGCCTCAGTTTCCTCACCTATAAAATGAGAATAATAATATAATATCCCCTACTGGTTGTAAGGGACAAAGGGGTGCAGAGGAACTTTGAGAGCCCTCTGGGGTACACAGAGGTCAGGGTGGATTGCTGTGGTCTAAGATGTCCGTCATCAATCAAACTTTCTGCCTGGCCTATGTCCCCAAAACTTAAAACCCACATAGTGCATCAAGGTGGTTACTGTGAGTTGGGTTGCTTTCCTTTTCTGTTGTTTTTTGAGATTTTTATTGTTTGTAAAATGTCTTTAAGTTATAACTATTTCTTTATTTCATCATCATTCATCTGAGGAACATTTACTGAGCACCTAGTACATGCCAGGCCCTGCTCAGGAAGTGAGGAAACAAAGATTGTCATAATATCCAGCATTACTTAAAAGTACTCACCATACAGCAGGTGAGACCGTGAATACTGTATAGACATTAAGTCACATAATCCTCATAACACCTAATGAGGCATGTATGAGACCCATTTGTCAGATGGAAAAACTGAGGCAGGAAAGCTATCACAGTTTTTTTCAATGATATAGACAGACTGTCATATGTAAAATAAAGCTCCATGTATGTTAAGAACAGGTACTGTGGATAACAAGCCCAGAGGATGTTTTTTTAAATCACTAGCTACCAACATATGCATCTTCCACTCTGTAATCTCCTAAAGAAATCTGTTAACTATTACATGCCATGTTTCAACTTGCTTAATTCTTACAATTTATTGAAACTGGATCATCTTCTCTAAGTTTACAAAACTTAGGAAACTGAGATTTAATGAGATTAGGTGGCTTGCCCAAGGTCATGTGGCTGTACGAAGAGCCATGACTGGGGCCAGATCTGCTTGACCCCAAAGTCTATGCTTGTGCCACCACAACTCACCTTTTCCTGCATTTGCATATCTAATAAACCAGTAGACTCAGTGTGACGGGGGCTGATGGTAGCACAATATCTATTCTCTCCTTCTTCAATAAAAATAGAAATTGTAGCAGGTCACATGGTCACTCAAAATAAAGACTACATTCCCCAGATTTTCCTTATACCTGGGTGTAGCTTTGAAACTAAATTCTGGCCAAAGAGATATTAGCAGAGGTGGCATATATAGCAACCTTCCAGAGCCTTTCCTGAGAGTCAGCTGGCTCAAGTCCTTGCTCCTTCTTCCATAAGCTGTGTGATGCACAGAGGGGATGGCTGAAGCACTGTCTTGCACCATGAGGGGACCTAGGCCTGCAAGGCAGAGCAACAAGATAGAAAGAGCCTGGGTACCCAAGGATTTCACAGATTCAAGATGCCCTACCTGGCCTGAACTACCTATATCCATACAAACAGGAGAGAGAAACTCTTACACTGTTTAAGCCACTGTTACTGCAGTTTTACCATTATTCACAGATGAATTAATCCCAACTGAGAGTGAGTGTGGAGAATTGGGTTTGGTTCACAATGCTTCATGTGTTCCCTGTTACAGGATCACACATGCGAACTCCTGCCATGTGGCCTTCAGTACCGCCCACTAGCGTGGGTGGAGTGTATCTATTGATAGGTGGCCTATTGACGATGCGCCTGGTCATATGAAGAGCTTTGGACGATGAAGGAATAGCAGATGGGATTCAACCAGGGCCTTTAATGTGTCTTCGTGATTTTGCTTCGCCTCTTACAGTTCTTCAATCTACCGTGCAATCACAGTGCCCCAGGTGGCCCCGCCCCTTCAGTTTAAGCTCAGAATGAAGACACATGGGACAGGCAGGAATGTAGCCAGAGGCCTGGAGGCCAGCCTGCCTGGACACGCCCAACAAGATCAGCCTTACCACAGCCAATCCACAGACCCACAAGGGAGAAAAACAAATGCATGTTATTGTAATGCGAATGAGATTTTCAAGAATTGCTTTTTTCCAAAGCATTGTTGTAGCTATAGCTAACACAGTAGTTAATCAATATTTTACTCATTATTTATCGAGTGCCTGTGATATACAAGCATGTTGCACCATGTATATCGATATAACAGTGACTATAGATATCCCTGCCCTTATGGGGGATGCTATGGAGTAATGATTAAAACAACATGGGCAGAACTGGCTTCAAATCCCAACTCCACCACTTCCTAGTCAATGACCTCCAGCAATCAATTTAACTTCTCTATGCCTCAGTTTCCAGCCTCCCAGGGTTGTCATGAGGACTAAATGAAATCAAATGTGCAAAGCTCCAGTACAGAACCTGGCACATAGTAAGTGCTCAATAAAGGGAAATACTAGTAACAGCTAATGACTATGCTCAAAGGAAACAACCACTTACACACGCAGGGAAATCAGACCTACGCTAACACATTGCTCTTCTCTGTCACTTTTGTCAACACAAAAAAATATAGGTTTTGCAAGGCAGTCCCAGTTATGATACTCCTTTCCATCGTCCTTAAGAGTCTGCCTGAACTGTCATGCCAGTTCCCCGTTTGGAGATCTGGAAATTCTGAACTGCCATCCGGTAACAGGCTTGCCCAGGGTCACACCGGCACCTGTGACTCTCCCTTCCTTACTAGCCCCCTGGCCTGAGAGTCAGCACTCTGCTGTCTGCACTCCTGGGCACCAAATAGGCCCAGGGAGAAACAGGTTATTCATCCAACTGCACTTCCCAAGCCAGCCTCAGAGCAAGGGTTAAAACAGAGGCAGGGAGGGAAGGCGAGAAACTCTGGGATATGGCCCTGAATCAACCAGCGTTTGGTCAATTGGCTCTGTAGCAAGTGATTTCTTCAGGCTTAGACTAGTCATGCAGAGACCTGTCTCGGTGAGAGACAATTGCAAATGTGAAATTGCTTTTTTAAGTCGACAGTTGTGACATGTATAATTAGGCCCGTGTGTGTGTCTGAGGACCCAGAGAAAGACAGCAGAGATGAGACAAAGAGAGCAAAGAGAGACCAACGTTTCTGTTAGTTTGATTGCATCAGAAAATATAAATAACAGCACCTCCTCCTCAAAAACTGATTTAGTGAAAACTGGAAGACCAGTTATTGAAAATTGAGGTCATGCTCTTTTCTGAAAATTTAATGATTTTTTAAACATCACTTTTATTTTATGTAGCCAAATAGATAACTTTTTTCCTTTTTGAAAATTTCTATTGCTATTATACCTATGAAAGAGCAATGTTAGATAGTCATCTATATTTTCCTTTAAGTTTTCATTTTTTCTGTTTCATCTTTGTTCTTTTGTTCCCTTTTATTAATTAATTTATTTTCTATTGTGTGTCTTTAAGGTACAACCATCACCTCCCAATGGCCAAACCTTGCAGCCCTTCCTCAAGCCTTCACCTCCTTGGCCTCCACCATGCCTGATCCCGTGGGCACCACCTCTCCTTCCAAAGCAACCCCAACTCTCGCTTTCCTTGGCTTTATGACACCACCCTCTCCAGGGTCATCTGCCACCTCTTTGATCCCTCTCTCACTCCATCCATCCTCTTGGTCATCTTTCCAAGGCTAGCGGGGACACTATTCACTAATTTAACAGGTGGCCTTTAATTATTTAGATTTGGATCATCACAAAGGAAAAGCATCACCTTGAATGTTGCTGTTGCTCCCACTCCTCCCCAAACTGTCTGTTTATGCCACCACATCCCACTCTCCCCACCCACTGGGACCTCAAACACCTCCCAGGGCTTGACTTGGCTTCCACTCGCACCTGTCTAGAAATGATCCCCGTGTTTGGATCCAAACGCCAGATGACTCCTCTGAGCCACAGACACAGCTCCATCTGATCCATAATCTAACTCAGGGGCCAGCACATTTTGGGTAAAGAGCCAAATAGTACATTTTGAGGTTTTGTGGGCCATTCAGTATCAATCACCATCACAATCTGCCCTTCTAGCACAAAAGTAGCCGTAGGCATTGATAACTGAATGAGCGTGCTTGTGTTCAGTAAAACTTTATTTACAAAAACAAGCAATGGCCAGGTCTGGCCTGTTTTATTATCATTCTGCATGAAAAGGAGGCTTGACTGGTGTATTAGGTGGGTCCTCTTTATTCTGAATACAGATTAGACTTCTGGTTCTCCAATGTGGCTGCATATTGGAAACACTGGAGAAAATTATAAAATTCCTAATGCCCAGGCTGTGCCCTACACCAATTAAATCAGAATCGCTGAAGCTTCACAGGTGATTCTGATGTGCCATGAAGGCTGAGAACCACGGGACTTCCCTGCCTTTGCCAGCTTGGAGAATCCCAGCCTCTGGTACGATTCACAGATTTAACAGGTGGCCTTTAATTGCTTAAACTTGGATCCTGGGTCAAGGGTCAAGACCCCTTCCTCATAAGAAATTGTGTTTTATTTTTTCCTTTTTAATACCCTACCTAAAGGCAAGTACAGTGGAAAGAGTACTGCACAAGCCATATGAACACCTGCCTTCTGTTTACAGCTCCAGCACTAACCCTCTGGATGACTTCGAAGGCACTGTACTACCATTTGCAAAATCAGGAGGTTGTAATCGTTGGTTTCTGATGTCTCTGATGGTCTATGATTTGTCTTTTCTTGCAGCAGTTGTTTATTACTGAAATCCTAAATATTTTCGTTAATATTACCTATAATAGATGATTTGTAATACAAAAGTAACTAACATTGCCCTAGTGCATTGGCATATTCAGAGCTATTGTGTTCACATATGTTGTTGTGTGTCATCCCCATGACAGCCCTTTAAGGTAGGTATTACTATTATCCCTGTGACAGATGACCTCTAGGATGGTCTCCCTGACCCCTGCATCATTGTATTCAAGCCCTTGTATAATCTCTTACCCTTGACTGTGGACATAGTTTCTTGCTTCTAAGAAATAGAACACGGCGAACGTTATGAGATGCCGTCCCTGAGATTAGGTTATAAAAGATGACTCCTTCTGTCTTGCTCACACTCCCCTGCCTGCCCTTTGACTTGCTCACTCTAAAGCCAGATGCCGGCTGCAAGCTGCCCTGGGGAGACACCCGCACAGCAAGGAGCAGAGGGAGGCGCCCACCCGACAGCCAGCATGGAACTGAGGCCCTCACCCCAATGCAATAATCCAAGTTGAATCCTCTCAAAAGCCACATCCGTGAGCTTAGAAGCAATTCCCCCCACAACTGACAACTGCAGCCAACTTGGTGACTACAGCTGTGACAGCCCTTGAGCCAGAGGACTCACCTGAGCTGCACCCAGATTCCTGACCCACAGAAACCGTGAGATGATAAATGCTTATTAAGACACTACATTTGGGGAAATTTGTTACGCAGCAATAAATAACTGATACATCCTTGTTTTACACATGGGGACGGAGAGCGGAAACTCAGCTTGCCTATAGCTTACACCCTCGATGAATGGTGGTTTAACTGAGAAACATCATATAGATATCACTCCAACTCTGTTTTTGCTAAACCTCATGTTTCACAGAGTAGGGCCCTTCTCACTGCCTGTGGTATACAGAGGTATTTGGTCTTTGTCCCCAGTTCCTGGCACACAGCTCCTGAGGCCCTTGGAATTGCCTAAGTGATGAAAGTAACAGGAGCCTCTTTGGCGCTAATGAGGTGACAATTGATGAGCCCCTACGTGGTTTCAGGGTGGGCGCTGGCCACCAAAAAGACCAAGCCTTGATTAGAAGCTTGAAACTTTCAGCCCGTGCAACCTCCAGGAAGGATAGAGGGAGACTGAGTTAATCTCCAAAGGCCAATGATTTAATCAATCGTGCCTATGTAATGAAACCTCCATGAAAAACCTCTAAATAGGCTGGGCACAGTGGCTCACAGCTGTAATCCTAGCACTTTGGGAGGCAGAGTTAGGACGAATGATTGAGTCCAGAAAGGAATTGGAGACCAGCCTGGGCAACATAGTGAGGACCTTCCCCGTCTCTACCAAAAAATTAAAAATTAGCCGGGCATGGTGGCACACACCTGTAGCCCTAGCTACTTGGGCGGCTGAGGTGGGAAGATGGCTTGAGCCCAGGAGTTCAAGGTTGCAGTGAGCTCTGATGGCACCGCTGCACTCCAGCCTGGGTGATAGAGCTAGAGGCTGTCTCAAAAAAAATAATAATAATAACTCTGCCTTTGGGGTTTGGAGAGCTTCCAGACTGGCAGGCACATCCATGTGCCGGAGGGTGTCGCGACCCGACTCCAGCGGGGACAGAATCTGCTCCTGTGCCCAGGACCCTTTCAGACCTCACCCTGTGTATCTCTTTGTCTGGCTGTTCATTTATATCCTTTATAATAAACCAGCAGCCGGAAGTAAAGTGTTTTCTGGAATTTTATGAGCTGTTCTAACAAATAAGCGAACCTGAAAGGGGAAGAGGGCGGTTGTGGGAGCCCTGCAGCCTTCGCAGCCTCGTCGGACAGAAGTGTGAGTAACCTGGGGACCTGCCACCCTGCCCGGCATCTGACGTGAGGGCAGGCCTGTGGGACGGAGCCCTGAGCCCGCGGCATCTAACATTACCCCCAGGTAGTTAGCGTCCAGATCGAATTGAATTGTAGGATGCACAGTTGGTGTCTAGAGAGTTGGAGAATTGGTTGGTGTGAGAAGAAACCCACACATATGACTCTCAGTGGTGGATTAAAAAAAAAAAAAAAAAAAAAAAACAAGAAAACCCACACACTGGGTGTCAGAAGTGTTGTGAGAACAAACAGCTCCCTGCCCCTAACAGATCCACCAGCATCAGGGCCTAGTGGGAGACAAGAAAAATGCTGCCTAGAATTGGCAAACTCCCCAGCCCATGGGGAAGGTGAGTACAAAGCGAGGCTGACAGCCAGCTCTGACCTTTGGAAAATGTTCCGTGAGTCATCCCCAGAACCTGTGGGCTTTGGAGCCTCCCACAGCCATCGGGGTCAGAGGTCACCACCCCATCTTCCCCACAGCACCTTCCTGAGATGGGTTAGGAGGCGCTAGCCACAGAGTTAGGATCTATTCTCTCTTTTACTGGCACTCCACTAAACACGTTCTCGTGCAGGACCCTGAAAGAGTTGGTGTCCCTACCCGACCTGACAGGTGAGGGTGTCCTCCGCCCCCAAAGGGGTCTTTAGTTGGCTCACAGAGCTCAGGCTGGCCACTCGTGGTCACACAGCCAGAGGCGGTGCCGGAACTGGAATGCGGGTGTCCCGCCCTGTGGGGAGGGGCCCAGTGGATTTCTCCTCACACACCAGCTGTGTTTGTTGACCCCCAAGAGCTTGGGAGCAGAGGAAGTGAGACATTTTGAAAGAGAGAGCCCTAGGGAAAGGACGGTAAATGAAGACTAATAGTGCCATTTGAGGCACTGGTATGTTTGGGGGCAGAGATATTTTGAGGCTATAAGGTTGCATTGTGCTACTCGAGCCATGGAACGTAACGCACAGCCTCCTCCTCCTGTGATGAAGAATGTCCCTGACTCTTTGGAAATCAGTGGAACTGTAGATGCATTTCCCTCCCCCTGAACCTGGGAGGGGAGGGAGGGATGATGGCATCAACTCTTAGGTTTCAAGGAAAGTTGGTGCAAGACAGTGCCCCAACCAGAGGCTGGGGAGAGGGGGACAGATGTGAGTGTTTCATGGGGACGGAGTTTCAGTTTGAGATGGTGAAAAAGTCCTGGAGATGGATGGTGACAATGGCTGCACAATCATGTGAAGTCACTTAATGCCACTGAACTGTGTGCTTGAAATTGGCTACAATGGTAAATTTTATGTTATGTACATTTGACTACAACAGAGAAAGAGAACAAACAAAAAAAAGAGTAAAATCAAAACAAAATTACCACAAGGTCCCCCTGGAGTCAGTAGGAAGGTTCTGAAAGAGACGCTATGTCTTCTTTGGGACCTTCTCTATGGACCTCTATGTCCTTCTACGACACCTTCTCAGACCCAGAGACTGCAGATGAAGTTGTGGCTTTACCCCAGCAAGACCGGCCTGGGCTGTTGCCATTGGAGCCCTCCCAGCCCCAGAGTACAAGCACACAAACAGCTGCATAAAGCAGGCACAAAGTCGGAATTGCCAAGGTGGCAGCTCGGGGACTGTCAGAGCGGGGAAGACTCCTCCAGTCACCTCACCCAACCCCCTCACTTTGTAGATGGAGGGACTGAGTTCCAAAGAGGGACGCACTGGTCCATGCACCCGTCCATCCACCGAGGAGCCAGAAGCCACACAAGTGTTTGATGGATGGACGTGGGTTTGAATCCAGCCCTGTCACTCTTGTGCTGTGTGACTGCTGAACTGACCTCACCCTTCTGATCTTCAGCTTGCTCATCTCCAAAAAGAGAAGGAAGAGAACGTTATCTCACTTGTCAACGTCTTGAGGAGAGCATCAGTGAGACTGGGCCTCTCAAGTGCCGTGCAAAGGTCCTGCTCCATGGTAGGCGCCCTCTCTCCAGCTAATGCTTTTAGAAGCTTTTTTCTGGACTCTCAGCCACTGCTCCCCCTGCAACCTGCCCCTGCCCTTGCTCCCAACAGGGTAGGAAGGTGGTAGGCAGCCTAGCCCCGGCACCACCACACAGTGGGAACAGTCATCTACTGAGCAGGCCCTGAGAGGAAAGGATGTCCACATCCAGCCGTGCCTGGGGGTTCCCAAGACTGCACATTCCCTGGAACCCATTGGAGGATATTTCATTTCCCACCAGAATCTCCTCCTTTCCCCAGTGGGCTGGAACTCTCACACTCAGCAAGAAGGCAGATGAATTGGACGCACGGAGTGCCAGGCGTCTTCTAAGAGCTTTACAAGCATCGTGCATTCAATCCTCACCCCAACTGACTGAGTAGGGCTGATGATACCTTATTTTGTAACAGAGAAATCGGAGACAGAGAGGTCGGGAACCTTGACCAGACTCCCAAAGCCAGGAAGCAGTTGAGCCGCAACGCCAACCCAGAGTCCCTAGGAAGAGGGGGACAAAACTGGATTTGGGGTTCCGACCAAACCGTGTTTGGATCCCTGCTCTACACCTGGGCCAGATGATCATGGGCATCTTTCTTCAACTCTCTAACTGGATTTCCTCACCTGCAAAAGTGTGACATCCATAATATGGGCCCCGCCTGGCGGGTGTCTCACTCGAAAGCACCTGGCAGACATGCTTGGGAAATGACCGTTTCCCTTCCCTTCCCTGGGGGGCCACCCCAGCACTTCCCTGTGCCCCCAGCCAGCAGCACAGCTCGGGCCAGGGTTTGTTGACACCACATCCGGGCCTGCGTGGTGTTGTCACCCACATTACACCACCCACCTCACCGGTGACATAACCCCCTCCGTGTCTCTCCCCCCGCCGGGGCTGTCGTAACCCAGGCTCTGCTGACACATCCTTGTTGAAATTCGAAACCAGATGCTCTGTGTTTGTTTGCTGGTTTGTTGGAAGGCAAAGCCAAGTCCAGCCTCCTTTGCTTTTCTCTCTCTCTCTCTCTCAGCTCTCTGCCTCAGAGGCCTGGGGAGACTGTCAGGAGCCAGGAGCTGGGAGTGGACACCCACTCTGGCAAGCCAGGCCCAGCCCATCCGGCACGTCCCGGCGGTTCCCCAGGCTAGATGGCATGAGCCACGAGGTGCAGGAAGGTGGCAGCATGAGGAAACCTGTTGCCTGTTGAAACCCATTTCTCAGCCATGGGAGCCGAGCAGGGCTGGACGGCCAGAGAGAGACAGAGCCGGCCTGATTTCCCAGGGGAAGGTCTCCACTCTCTCACCAGGGCCAAAATATTTCCAGAGCGCTAACTATGTACTAGGATCATTGGCTGGGGATGCTATCACGGTTAGGGCCAGACTGGGAGTTCCAGCCTCACAGCTGTACGTTCTCGCGGACGGCACAGACAGTAGCCCAGTAAACTTGTGACTAAAAAAGAGAGCTTCAGATTGTGGAAAGTGCTTTGCAGGAAACAAATGAGCGGCTGTGACAGGAACAGAGGCAAGGGAGTGGGTGGTAACTTAGTGAGGTGCTGAGGAAGTGACAGTGAGAGCCAGAAGATGAGAAGGAGCCAGCCATGCAAAGAGCTGGAGTGGAATATTCTAGAAGAGGCCACCAATGCAAAGCCCACAATGTAATGGAAAAGGCTAGCTGGCTCGCTCAAAGATCAACAGGGGCCAAAGTGGCCGGAGCAGGCAGGGTGAGGAGGAGGGGGTGTCCAGAGGAGCCTCCAGGCACCAGATCATGCAGTATCCCCTAGGCCATGGCAGGAGTTAGGACTTTATTCGAAGGGAGATTTTAAACACCCTGGACTCTTCCCTTCCTGAGGCCTTGGGTCCCAAGTGCCTGGGGGACAAGAGTGACCGACAGAACTCCTGCCCACCGTCACAGGAAGGAGCCTCAGGATCTGTCCAGATCGCTGCCCTTGCACTTGGTAGGTGGGGTAACAGCCCCGAGATGGGAAGGGATGTGCCGGAGGTTGCGCCATATGGCTGTGGCGGAGCAGGAACTAGGAGGCAGGATGCTGGAAGTGAAAGTAGAGCTCACACTTTTTAGCAGTCACTATGTGTGATTTCCTTTTCATCGGTCACATAGACTCCATTTCTCTACAGATGAGAAAGGGAAAGTGATCCCCTAGGGCTCCGAAGCCAGGGGGCAAGCAGAGCGGGGCTCTGAATTAAGGTTCCCCTGATGTGGGCGCCCCAACCCTTTGTGCTGGGCTGTTGGAGATTTATGTAGATATTCCTAGAGACCCGAGCTGCTCCAGACTCAGGCACTTCCTGCAAGCTGCTGGCAGTTTCTTTGGGAAACACTTCAGTTCTTAAGCAGATGAAAAAAATAAACCAGGCCCTCATGTATTAGTTTGTTCAGAAACAAATGAACACATGTTTTTAAAATAGATCAAGGAAACCATTTGTAAATAGACATCACTATACATATACTTCTCATAACTTCATATCTCTGTGAATATATAATGAAACTGGCCCAAAGCAGAAGAATTTTTCTTTGTAAATGATCTGTTAGACCTTGCTCTCTCTGGTACTGTGGAGGGTTTGTTAAAACACAGATTGCTGGATCTTATACCCAGAGTTTCTAACTCAGTAGGTCAAGGGCGGAGCCCAAGACTGTTTTTTATTTGGAGGCAGGTTGCCTGTCGCCCAGGCTAGAGTGCCGTGGCATCATCATAGCTCACTGCAACCTCAAATTCCTGGGCTCAAGTGATCCTCCTGCCTCAGTTTCACAAGTAGCTGAGACTACAGGTGTGCACCACCACACTGAAATATGGTAATAGAAACATTAGCTATTTCTATTTTTTGTAGAGATAGGGTCTCACAAGCCAAGTCCCTCCCCAGGAATTGCCATTAACTTTGTGTGAAGGGCACTGCCTCACACAAAGTCATTTCCCCTCCCTAGAGCAGGCCACCACTGACCAACGTAGAAGGTCAGAAGCCTCAACTTAGGACAACTCTGCAAGGTCACCCCACCTTCAGAGCCCCCTGTGCAATTGGCTGAGGCCTCTGTTGTGACTGCATCAGAGTTCAACGTCTCCTTTTTGCCAATCCTAGATTCTTCATTCTCTTGAAGTTGTTGTTCCCAAAGTGCTCCCCAGTAAATACTCTAGATTTATGTTTCTGTCTTTCTGAGTTATTCTTAACCCAGGATATATGAGTTAAGAATTGGTACCAGAAGTGGGAGGGTCTAAAGGAAGCAGACTAAATGGGATTTTAGATCTGGGTGGCTGGCTGACCTCACTGCGTTTGCAGGGTGGTAAATAGAGTATGTGTAGCCCCCTTAGTAGTTGTGTGACTATGAAGACTTTCCCTGGTGGCAAATTGGGATGGATTACTTGGGTACAAGAATCATGTGGTGGGTGCAATATTTCAGGCTTTTGAGAGGTTTAGATGAAGTACTAGTTATGACTAAAATTGTATGGCTTGCTGAGTGCCATTAATGTACTAGGGAAAGACAGTGAAAATCACCAATGTAAGGCAAAGCATCAAAGTCAGAGGGGATCTTTGGCAGCGCATAAAGAGCCCTCATCTCCTCCAGCCAGAGAACAGAAAAGGTCCAGGTCATAATTATGAGGGTAACAGAGCACTAGAAAATTCTCCACCTGGGAAATTCTCTTATGCCAGGATTAGGGCTTTGATTAGAAAGAAGTGGGGCCCTGAGATTTTGGATCAGGACATTAGAGTAGCTGCTCTTGAGAATCTGGAAACCCCCAGATCCTTAGAACTCTCTGAGCCTGTAGAAGTAGCCCAGGACTCCTCCTAAATACCAGCACTCCCTCCTCATGTAAAGATGATGCAGAGGCTTCTGCATTGCAAGAAAACACATCCCTACCCCTCAAATAGACCCCATTTCACCTCCTGACTGCCAGACCCATAACAAGGGCCAAGTTATAGCATTATTCAGCCAGAAAACACTGGGTCCACTAGGCTTGTCTGATAGCAGTAGGGATGACCGGATCCCAAAACAATAGACGCCAGTTGGCACTTAACCACCAGAGGCAAATATCATCGTAATGAGCAGCAGAGTCACCAAGGCATCTAAGGCCTGACCCACAGACAGCTATGGAGACGGTTAATAGAACACAACATTCCTAAGGGCAGGTTAGATGGGCAGCCAGCAAGGGAGTTGCTCAATCTATGCAGTCAAAATAAACCAAGGATCAGGATCCCTTGCCAAGTTTGTAGACCTGAGCCCATTTTCAGACACGGGACCCACTGACTGACCAAAGGAAAAACCAAATCCCCAGGAAGAAAGACCCTGCACTACCATGTCAAAGTATCTCTAGGCTTTAGGCTTTTATTCATTTTTTTTTTAGACAGAGTCTTTCTCTGTCACCCAGGCTAGAATGCCATGGGCCATAGCATCAGCCTAGCTCACAGCAACCTCAAACTCCTAGGTTCAAGTGATCTTCCTGCCTCAGCCTCCCAAGTAGCTGAGACTACAGGCACTCACCACCACACCCAGCTAATTTTTCTATTTTTTGTAGAGACGGGGTCTCACTCTTGCTCAGACTGGTCTTGAACTCCTGACCTCAAGTGATCCTCCTGCCTCGGCCTCCCAGGGTGCTAGGATTACAGGCGTGAGCCTGGCCCAAGGCTTTTATTCTTTTTTCCCTCATGTAAGTTACCTTATGCTAAGAAAAATACCCAGAAATTCTGAAGACTGTTGGGCACAGGATCTGAGTTGATAAATGGAGATCCAAAACATTATCTTGGCCCTTGGTAGAGTGAGAGTGGATGGGAGCCAGGTAGTAAATGGAGTCCAGGCACAGTAGGTCCATGGACTCACCCAGGGGCCGTTCCCTCAGTCCCTGGGTATACAACTGGAATGGGTGCACTTGGTACTTGGCAGAGCCCTCATAGTATTTCCTTGGCCTGTGAGATAAGAACTGTCATACTGGGGAGGGGCAAGTCAAAACTGAAACTGCCTTGACCCACCCCACACACACACTAACCAAGATAATAAATCAAAGTCAATGTTGCTTCATGAGGGAAAGGTAGAGATTAGTGCCACCCTTAAAGACTGGACATTCCACGGATCATTATATTGGCCAACTATATTAGTATGACTTCCTGTTAATCAGTAAGTAATGAACAAGAAGACCTTGGAGGTCTTGATAAGATATAAGCACCCCAGAGGATGAGAGATGAACCCTGTGAAGATTCAGGGTCTTGCCACATCAGTTTTAATGGGTTCTGGGAAAGGCCAGGATATACCTTCCAAAGTAAAGGGCAAATTATTTTATACTCCTGCCACTAAGAAAAAAAGTCCAACACGGAGAAACTCTCTCCAGGTTCTGAACTTAGCCGATTCCACACATGGCAATAATGCTCCAAACCAACTCCCAAGGGACACAGAGGACTGCCAGCTTTGAATAAAGCCCAGGACAGAGAAAGCTTTGCAGCAGATCCTGGCTATGGTTCAAGTAGCCCCAGTGCTTGGGCCATCTGAGGCGGGGAGATGCTGTGAGAAGTTTGTGGAAAGCCTCAGTGGGAGAATCACAGTGTATACTCCTGGGGTATGGCATAAAGCCATGATACCTGCTGCTCGTGGTGTGCCACTGGACCCTAATGGAAACAGAGCATTTGACCAAAGCATATCAAGTGACTATGTAGCCAGACATAGATCTAGGGATCAGGGATCAGGGATTAGCTACTCCATCCTCCTCATTTGATAAATCAGGCATCTGAGATCCAGAGAGGAAAAATGATTTACTTTTAGGAAGGCTTTTGGCTGCAAGTAACAGAACCCAGTCAATAGAGACATAAATAAGAGTATGTTTTCTCATATAAGAAGTCCAGATGTAGGTGGTTGCTGCATTGACCCAGTTGCTTACAGATACTGTCAGAACCCTGGGTCATTCCATCTTTCTGCCCTGCCATGCTTCATGTGGATGGTCTTCATGCCTGTGACCTCATGGTCACAAGATGGCCATTGTATTGGTTTCCTCTATCTCTTTCATCAAGAATCCAAGCCCTCTGTATTAGTTAGCTATTGCTGTATACCCTAAACCTAGTGCACTAAAGCATTTCTTATCTCACGGTTTCTGTGGGTCAAGAATCCAGCCATGGCTTAGCTGAGTCCTCTGGACTAGGGGTCTGTCACAAGGCTGCAGTCAAGATTTTAGCTGGGACCACAGCCATCTCAAGGCTCAACTGGGGCAGGATCCACTTCCAAGCTTACTCTCTTGTTGTTGGCAGGATTCAGTGCCTCGTGGACCATTGGACTGAGGGCCTCCGTTCCTCACTGGCTGTTCGCAGAGAATGTTCTCAGTCCTTTGCCATGCAGGCCTCTCCATGAGGCAGCTCACAACATGGCAGCCTGCTTCATCACTGTGAGCGGGGGAGAGAGCATGAGAGTGCTAGCAAGACGGAGGTCCTTTGTAAGCCAATCACAGCAGTGACATCTCTCCAAGGGAAGCTGGGAAAGCTACCAAAGGGGAATGGGAAAGTCATGGTGGGCTGAGACCAGTAATTCTCCTCGGATGCATCCTGTTGGCAGGCTAGTCGGTGGGCACAGGTTTTGTTGGCAGCTCCACTTTTGTTCGGTTGTTAGGTGCCCGTCACACGGGGTGTTCCTACATAGCACCAGGACTGGCCAAGACAGAGTCTTCTTCCTGCCTCACCCCCAGTCCTGCACCTCTGCAGGAAGCAAGTTTCAGGGCAAAGTAACTAAGCTATAGTTTGAGATGTACACACACCACAGCCCCAAGCAAGAAGGGATAGTCCTGGGTTTCCCAAACCAATGCAACTTCACTTCTGCAGCCAGAGCAAGAGCAGAATCATAGAAAAGATCCACAGTTCTCATACTGACCAGAAACTCTTTGGCAACACACCCCCAGCTGGTACTCTCAGACAGCCCATTCTAAACCAGAACTTCAAGGATGAAAGCCATAGGGATCCTTTTCCTGGGCAGCCCTTGCCAAGGCACATGAACAAGTCACAAACAGAATTAACCCCTAAACAAACAAGCCCATATAGACCTGGGCTTGAGCCAAACCCAGGGTGAGAAGGATCCATGGAACATCTGAGTTAGAGGGAGACTTGAGAGCAGCTTACTCAGGGGTTCCCAAAATGTGTTCCGTAGCACCCTAGGGGTTCCTATCCTTCTTCAACCAGGGAAGATTGGCCTTCACATGCTTAGCCCATCAGGCTTCCATGAAATGTGTCATCTGAATCAAATAGGTCCTGGAAGAAAAAGGAAGAAAGGAAGGAAGGGAAAACATATAACATTATAATTTTTAATCAAAGGAAGTCAGACTAAAATGATGAAATTCTCTGATACTCAGAGTTCACAAGTAAATAGTGTAAGTAAATCCTCCTGATGTGGGCTAAATTGTATCCCCCCACACACACAAAAAAAAAGATGTTGGAGACTTATCTCCAGGACCTGTGAATGTGACCTTGTGTGGAAATAGGATCTTTGCTGGTAAGATGAGGTCATTAGGGTGTGCCCTAATCCAATATGACCAATGTTCTCATAAAAAGGCAAAAGTGAACACAGAGATGGACACATGCAGAAGGAAGATGACCTGAAGACAGGAGAATGCCATGCGAAGGTGAAGACAGAGATCCCAGGTGATGCATGATAAGCCAGGGATGACCAGAGAACCACCAGAAGCTGGGAGAGGGGCATCCTCAGACTTCCAGCCTCCAGAACCATGACCGAATGCACTTTGGTTGTTTTAGCCACCCGGTGTGCCGTGCTTTGTTGTGGCAGCCCTAGGAAACTCACAGGCCTCCCCACCACAAGGCCTGGTACTGGGACATCATGGGACAAGTGCAAGCCCCTCCTCCTCCCTCTTCCAGGCAAAGCTGGCAACAGAGAATCCAGTGGGGGTGACTATCAGAAACCTACGGTGGCAGGTGGCTATAGGTGGCTATCAGATGCCAAGGCCTCATGTGGGTTCAGGAATGTGGCTTTAAGGATGCGATCCAGACTGAGATTAAGCAATATGCACCTGTAGAGACGTTAAAATACTCTAATACCTTAGTGGCTAATTGCCACTGTCCCAGGACTGGCAAGCACACTTTCCACCCCAGCCACCTCGGCCCCTCCCCAGCACCCCCAGACCACCCACATCTAACATTTGAAGAATCTCAGCAGGGGGACTCTGGAATGTGGCTGCTAGCCATTCTAATTGGTCACCACCTGTGCCTAATGGCTTGTTTGATATTTGAATAGGGCTCTGGCCTCAGATGGGGGTGGAAGAGCAAGCCAAGGCCTAGGTGCTCAGAGGAGCCCAGAATGGTAGGATCCCAGCACTGGGTCGGGACAGCAGGGCCAGGCTGGCAGCAGAGATGACAGGGCTGAGTCCCAGAAGGTGGCCCTGAGGGCTTTGATGCCCAGGAAGGGGCCCAGCTAAGCCTGTAGCAGTGGGGAGAAGGGAGGAGATGAAAGCCATGAGCCAGACTGGGATTGTCTAGGACAGTCCCTTCCCCTCTGTGGGCCTCAGTTTCCCCATGCATGAAATTAAGGGGCTGAACCAGGCACGATCTAAGAAGACTCTGCCTGGTCTGATTTTCTGTGATTCTCAACTTGAAAATGCAGGGAAGGAGCAGAGGCACCCTTTCCTCCCCTCTCCTCTGCCCTCCCATCCCTCCTCCCCTCCTCAGTCCTTTTGTGACTCCTATTACAACCACCTGCCCTGCATCTAGTTTTGGAAACATGTCAGTATGTTTGCACTTTAAGAACAGAAATAAATGAATAAAGAGATAAAATGATGAGAGTCACTGGGGCCTGGTGGATTGAGTAAACTTCACCTGGGGCAGGTGTGGGGATGGTGGCCCAGACTCCCCAGAGCCCTGACGATATGGCCCCCTCATATGTCACCCTGCCACATTGCTTAGTGAGGGCTACCCTGTCTAGACAGGACATTCTGGATAGAGCACTTTGAATCTGACCTGGGAGACAGATGAGGCAGTTCTCTCACCATGGGGTAGGGGCCAGGGGACCGGGTTGGGGACACAGCCAGAAGGGCAAGGGCTTGTCCATTTGTCAAAGTAACTTCACTTCCTCTCTGGAGAAAAAACTATTAGTTTCAACAGTATTCCCAGCACATAGTAAGCACTCAATAAAATGTTATTTCTTATTGGTATGCTTGGAGCCGTACAGCCCAGAACAGTGGTTTTGACCATGAATGTATACGTGTTGTGACATAGAACACACTTTATATGTATGTATATATGTGTATGTATGTACATGCATGTGTACATACAAATATATCAAACCATGGTAAGTGTATGTGCATGTCTATATGAACCAAGTTTTTCAGAAACAAATCCTTAAGGCTTACCACAAGAAATGCACTCTTGCTATTTTCCATTCTACTCTATTCACTTTTAACATGATCACGACCTACTGATTGCTTTCGTAACCCACCAATAGCTAACAATCTCCATTTTGAAAACTATGGGCATAGAAATCCACCTGTTTTTGAATTCATCTTCTGCTACTTCCAAGCAGATTGCCCTTAAGCTCAGCCTCTGCCTCCCAGCCTGTAACCCAGAGGTTTTAATCCTACTAACCGCAGAATGTGGATGTTATATGAAACGTATTCAAAGCCCAAAACACCGCACGTGGGGCACAGTGAGCATCCACGTGGGAAACTGGGACTCTTGACTGCAGGAATGAGGATCCCTTGTGTGATCCTCTAACACCTGCGTCCTCCCCATCCCCAGCCCTTCGCACACACATTCTTCTCTGCCTCTGGCCGACAGCAACGGGCAACTCACTACCTTACAAGGCAGCCAGGGCAGCTGGGTCAGATGCTGAGCCACGGAAGAGACATCCATGAACCTGGCACTAATCCCGCCCTGGATTCCAGATTCCAGAAACGAGCCATGCGTCCAATTATTACACACAGGAGTGGTGTCCCAGGCAGAGCAAAGACAACAGGACTGCAGTTCAAACATGAGAGCTGCTTCTCCTAAATGGGAAGATCAGGGTGGCTCCTGAGGGCAGGATCCATGTCTGTGCTCAACAAGGAAGCCCCAGGCCCCAGTACAGCCCTTGGCGTGAAAGAAGTGCCTTAGAAACACTGCTGGACCAAATCATTAAATGTATCAAAAAGAAGATGGTCTGGGGAGAATCCAGGCAGGCATGGATGGACAGAGAGGATGTTTTGAGAGGATGTTTTTAGTATAGATCCAGGATGGCGTCCAACTTAATGAAATCCAAACCCGTTCCAGGGAAACCAGAACCAACTGCCCTCCCACCGCCTTATCCCACAGTCCTGTATTGGCCCAGAAATACTGAGGAAGGAAAATAGGGGTCCAATCCTGTGTCTTGGATCCCAGTCCTGTGTCTCTCTCATACATTCCTGGTGACCTTGAGCAAGTCCCTTCCTCTCAGTCTCTCAGAGGAAGGATTTAGACAAGATAAGCTCTAACATCATTTCCAAGTCTATAAGCCCTTTTTCTGTAAGTTCCTTTTTCTTCCTATCTCTCTCTTCCAAGTACCCAGGGACAGCCCATTCTGAGATGCTATTGTCATTTTTCTGGATGTTTGGCCCATAAATCTAGACTACAAAGAGCTGTCTGGGTACAAAGTGTTCTTGTTATTATTTCTATGAAATAAATTACTCCAACATTTAATGGTGTAAAACAAAAATACTTCATTTTATTTGGCTCGTGACTTTGGGGGTCAAGAATGCAGGAAAGGCTTGACTGGACAGCTCTTGCTTGGGGGGCCTCTCCTGGGGGCAGACACAGTGCCAGCCAGGGCTGCAGTCATCTGAAGGCTCGGTCAGGCTGGACGTCCGAGTTTGCTTGGTCATATCCAGCCTCAGTCCAAGACTGCTGGCAGTCGAGGCTGGCTTTTGGCTGGGTGTTCAGATACGCCTCTCCACCATGGTGGTCTTGGGCTTGCCAAACTCCATACGGAATGACTGGCCTCCTCCAGCGTGAGTGACCTAAGAGAACCAAGCAGAGGTTCCATGGGCTTTTATGACCCATACCTGGGATAATGGAGCAAAACCTCTGCCATAGTCTGTTGCTCCCGAAAGAGTTAGTAAGGCCAGCTCAGATTCAAGGGGAAGAGACATAGACCTCACCTGTCAATGAGGTGACTTGTCTTAAAAACTGACACACCAGGCATCCCCCAGGCCTTTGGCAGAACACAGACAGACCCTGTGTGGCCTTGGCCTTCCCTGCCCATCCCACCCCAGGACCTTGGTGCCCTCCTGCTTTCCTGGGATATGCACGTGTATTGATGGCCCCGACTTTTCTAGATCTTGTCCTATTAGCTTCCTCTTCTCCTCTCCAATCAAACTTTGCCTGTCCCATGTCCTATTCCCCCGGGATCTCAGTCTATGCAAGATCCACAGGGACCCTAATAAAATAGCAGAACACTGGAACTGTGTTTAACATGCTCATCTTCGGAAGGGCTTTCACTAAGTGACCAAATTAGGGCAATTTCAGACACCATGGCAGGTAAGAAAAGGAGATAAAGGCACACGCTTTGAATCCTGATGGGTTTCCGATATCCACTGAGGCTTGAATTTAGAGTCTATCATCAAACAAAAGATCCATGAAGTCAAGGGGGCTGCACAGGGGAAATACAACTGAGAAAACTAGTTCCTAATTTCTCTGTAAACCTGCACGTGGTTTTAACACGTGGTTATCAGGCAGAACCTACCCATATTTGAGCTCAGCCAGATCAAGACGGCGCTATCTCCATCAGCAACACTCTGCATTAGCCTTTATCATATGCCCACCTGTTACCCATATTAGACTGTAACCCAGTTGTCTAAGCCAAGTCAAAAAAACTAGTTGGAACTGGAATAGGATGGACGATGTTTATGGAATGAGTTGCAATGGGTAATATGAAGTGGAAGGGACTGGACTAGAAAGGAATGTGCCTCACATGTTCACTCCTTAGGGTCTTGACAATTTCTCTTCTCCTTCTGGAATGTTCTACCCTCACCTATCCATGTGGTGGCTCCTTCACTTCATTCAGGGCTCTGCTCAAATGTCACCTTCCCTGATCACCCATCACTCTCACACCCCCTTCCCTGGTTTATTTTTCTAATGTCCACCCACAAATATTTTGTATTTTTTGGCATATTTCCTGTTTTCCCAACATACAAATATAAGTGCCATAAAAGCAGGGATTTTTTTTTCTTTTCCTGTTTCCTATTGGATCTGCCCTTCCTAGACCAGGATTTGGTATACAATAGACCTTTAATACATACATTTGAACGATCAAATCATTCAACCAATCAACTTCTTTGGAATGTATCCCAACAAAGTGAATCACAATAAAAGAAAGAATAGTGGAGTAGAAAAGAGAAAAAGTGGAATGGAATGAGATGGGGGAGGGGCGAGAAGTTCAAGATGAAAGGAAAGCATGGTTTGGAGCAGTGGCTTGTTAGCCCTGGATGCGACTTCAAACCTTCTAGGGAGCTTTTGAACCACACAATGCTCACGTCTACTCATCAACATGCAGATTCGATTGGTCTGGGCTGGGCCCCAAGCATTTTTGAAAGGTTTCTATATGATTCAAATTTGCAACCAGGACAGAGAACTACTGTATTACAACATTCTGGTTATAGACATTAGATTAACCTCGAGCTGGGCTGTAAGGCTTGTGCATTGAAGAGATACGCCAGCCAGAACCCTGACGGCATGTCCGCAAGGGATTGTGTTTGCCAGCAGCCACAGCCGTTGCCCAACAGAGCATGTAGCTCTGACAGACGTGGGAGTAGAAACTCTCGTCTCTCAATCTCAACGTGCTGATTCTGCCGTGGGCCAGGGCATCTGCTGGGGGATATTTGGTGTCTTCTCTGCACAATATGGATTGGGCAATCTTCGAGGTCACTTCATCTTTGCAGAGAGATGAACAGGATACCCTGGAACTCTTACCTCCTCCGAGAAAGACCGTCCCTCTTGTCTCTCTCCTGCCATCCAGCTAATCGCAACGTCTTCCTCTGCTTGGGACAAAACCAAGCAGAACTACAAAGGAGGCTCAAAGTCGGACTTCCACAATGACTTCAGGTTTTCCTCTCCTCAATGCCCCTTCGGGCCCCAGGTCTTATCCAAATCCACTCTGGTCCCCTGGAAAACATTATGATGATGATGATGATGCTAACAACTACCCTTTTCTGAGCTCCGACTATAATCAATCTGTGCTAACTTGCTGTGATATTCACTGTACATAACAATAGCTAGCACTTACCAAGCACTCATTATGTCCCAGACATTATTTCAATTTTGCATGTTAGCTTATCGATCAACTCTGTGAAGAAGACGCTGTTATATCATCCCCATTTAAAGATGAGGAAACTTAGGGACAGGACATGTAAGTGACTTGCCCTAGAACACACAACTAATAAGTAACAGACCAAAGCCTCAACCCTGGCTGTGGGGTCTGGGTTTGTAGCACCTACACCAGGGGTCCTCACACTTTTTAAACATGGGGCCAGTTCACTGTCCCTCAGACGATTGGAGGGCCAGACTATAGTTTTAAAAAACTATGAACAAATTCCTATGCACACTGCACATATCTTAGTTTGAAGTAAAAGTCACCCGCATGTGGCCGGCGGGCCGTAGTTTGAGGACGCCTGATCGACACCCTGCCGCCGCACCTAATCCTCATGTTCTTAATGACAGTCTCACCAGGCAGATACTGTTTCCTGATTTTACAAATGAGAAAACTGAGGCTCGTCTATATCTGGGGATTTTCTCCAAGTTTCCATATTGGTTTTGGGTCTCAAATCCACTCTAATTCCAAAGCCGGATGGGCTCCCAACCACGGCTCGGCTCTGCCCCCTCTGAGCTTGGGGGAGGAAGAAGGGTCCCCTCCTCCCCACCAGGTGTGGGTGGAGCCTTCTCCTCACGGCCAGGAATTTCTCACAGGCCTACCCAGTCAAGAGGTGGCCTCTAGGACTTTAGATTCAGACTCTGCTAGTCGCTGTTTGAAATCAGCTACCCTGGACCGCAGCTACTCAGACTTTCTCCCTCAGCAAGTGCAAGTGACTGTCCCATGATGGGTGGAGCGCCATTTGGTTCCAGGTGGCAGGCTGGGGGCAGGGGGGGGGGGGGGAGGGAGGNCGGGGGGGGGGGGGGGGGGGGGGGTGGGGGGAGGTGAGGGAGGGCCTTTGCATTACTAAGGAAACCAAAGGCTGGGGTCCCTGCAGCCCCTGCCCCCAGGCCCGGGAGGCTGCACCCTAATACTTTGGAAATGTGTAATTTGCACCCTCATCCTCCTCCCACGAACCTGGGGTTCAAGCACCGCTGATTCATTTTGAGAAGCTCCGCTTTCCACAGCAGCATGAGGAAGGACTGTCCCCCGCCGGAGCCATGTGTGTTTGCTATGATTCATCAGATCGTCTGCAATCTCCTCAAAAATAGCCCTTACGCAACCCAGGAGCCGCTGGGAGCCTCGCAGCTCAGGGGCTTCCCCTCTTAGTCACCCTCTGGGCCTCCATCCACTTCCACGCAGCCACGGGAACTCGGAGGGACAGGCACATGCCCAAAAGGGGAACTTGGGAAATTAGCAAATGGGCGAAGGCAGCCCCTCGGTGCTGGCAACTGTGATGAGGCAAGATCGCAGCTGTGCGGCTCCTGTAGAAGTGAAATGTGCACCGTAAACAAAATCCCCCAGGGCCCAGGGTGGCCTCTGCCCCGTGCCCTCTGGCCGCAGGGGTCTGGGAAGGAGGAAGGGGACAGGGCTGGTTTGCTCTTTCCACACATCGGGATGTTTGGCGTGGGGCAGGCTGCAGCTGCCCTGAGCCCAGGCAGGAGGCAGGGACAGAGCCGGGGAGACGCGCCCCTCTGCTGGCCCTTAACGCCTTCCGGTTCCCTCTGGCGTTAGGCTTCTGGCTGCTCACGCAGTCACCCCAGGGAGCTTGGAATAAACGCCGTGCTCAGGGCCCAGCTCCAGAGATCCTGGTTTAGTTGACTAGAGTGGGGCCACTGGTGTTTTTCTCAAGCAGACACTGTAGAGTTACTAACTACTTGCCTACTCCAACCAACACTTGCGTATGAGGAAACTAGACCCAGAGAGGGGAAGGAACATACCCGAGGTCACACAGCAGCTAGTGGCCAAGATTGGACTTGAACTTTATGTTGGTCTGCAGAGCCCCACATGATCTGATCTCCCCATCACCTCTCTAAATCTTCCAACTTCTCTCCCTCTTCTCTCTCTCCCTCTCTCTCTCTCCCTTTCTCTCTCTTTTCCTCTTCCTCTCTCTCCCTCTCTCCCCTTCTCTGTCTCTCCTTCTCTCCCCATCCCCCTTAGCTCAAGTACACTGCACACTCTCCCACCCCAGGGCCTTTGCACTGGCTGTTATCTCTGCCTTTACCCCAAATGGTCTCATGATTCACTCTCTCACGTCATTCCAGTCAGTCTCGGTTCTAATGTCAGTTCCTCATATCACTTTCCCTGTCAGTGGCCCTTCTGTCACTCACCATTCCCTCACCTGGCTTTATATTCTTTCACGCCACAGCCTGACAGTACATTACATCTTATTCATTTATTGCCTTTTCCCCATTAGGATGAGTTCCAGCAGGGACAGGGCTCTATCTCCTGCTGTCCCCAGCACCAGCACAGGGCCTGGCACACAGTAGCTGCTCAGTGCCTACGTGTGGAGAGCACGGATGACCCCAACCCGTGCTCACAATGACACCAGCACCCTCAACCCGCACCTGCCAGGCCAGTGCCCCAGTCCCCAGCATCACATGTTTCCCTTCATGGACCAGCTCATGAATGCCCACAAAACAAGAGCAGAGTATTTCTGTATAAACCATACATCTAAAACATGCCCTTGCAAGACCAGGGACTGCTTCATAACCAGCATGTCATGGTCACCACAGCCAGAAGACAGTTGTCCCAGCCCAGAAGCCTCCCAGGCAGGCCCTTCTAATGATGCTACCATTGACCAAGGTGTGTTCCAACTCCTTAGGGGAAGGTCACCTGGCCTTCACAATTTACCGGCCCCCACCTCTTTCATTTGCAGCCAACATCTTGTTTTCAACCATTCACAATCCATGCATGTATAGCTGTCTATCAATCACAAAATGATTTTGTAACTACGCTTGATCCTCACAGCACGTGGAGGAGCTAGGTGCTATCACCTTTCATTTTACGGAGAAAGCCCCTGCAGCCCGGAAAACTCAACTCGCCAGTCCCAGATCACGCAGCTAAGGATGGGACCAACATCAAGCCTGCAGCCAGGCCTCCACCCCAGCTGCCACTACATAGGGTATGTGGTTTGTCACCCACCTCGATACCAAGCTGTGCCATGAGTCGGGGCTGGCTGTTGGCAGCAGTGTCCCCATCCAGGAGGATGGGAGATTTGCTGTGCTCGAAAAGATGCAAAAGATCAGGCCTCAGCTTCTGCAAGTCAGTCCAGGAGAGGAGCTGGCAGTGCTCTCAGCAATCCCACTATTTCAGCCTTTGTTCCCCAAAAAGCAGAGCTTGAGACAAGGACAAAGGATCGAGCAATTTATTAAGGAGGTGAACCAAAGAAGCAGGAGTGAGAGGTACGGACAGTGAGTTGGGAAAAAAGAAAGTCAATAAAAGAAGTATGCACTTTTGAAGTCGCCCTTGTAGGCTCAGAGCCGGAATCTTCAGGGACCCCTGATTTCCAGGCTGTGCTCATGCTGGGCGGAGGGGGCTTCTGCAACCCAGCCAGGGGGGGAAAATCAGAGTCATGTGTCTCCAGCCCCTGAGATGGGGAGCTGTCAGCGGGTGTCTGAACTTGCATGGAGCCGTCCACCCACCCCAGCTGCAGCTAAGAACCAGACACAGGCCACGGGATGTGCCACAGAGCATCAGAAACGTCCCCTGGCAACATCATTGGAATAAAGACCATCTACAGTCCCCCTGGGGCGACAACTTTGAGAGTAATCCAAGCGTGTTTCAAAGGAAAAGCTGGTCACGCCTCCCATCCAGTTATGACCATCAAAGAGTCACAATTATATATGTCAACAATTTCTCAGCAACTTCCTGTGACTAATAGCTGGAGCATGGGGCCCTCCACCACCCACAGCAGCCCGGAAGGGCTCCTGGGCACCCTTTCTTTGGTCTCCAGCCCCTCTCGGTCACGACAAAGCTCTACCAGGTACCAGCTCTTCCCCGGTGAACCCAGGCCCGATCTCCGTCAAGTCCTCCCCCCAAGAGGTTGTCCCCACGGCCTGGTTGCACAGCCTCTGGGAATGAGATAGCTCACAAGGCCTGTGTCTCCCACCCAGGCTGCTTCCTGGACAGATGCAGACGTGGAGGGGAAGTGACTGGCCCAAGACCCTCCGCAAGGTAGAGGCATCTGGTCCTATAGCCTTTTGTGTGTAGACCCAGAACGAGCTACACAAGATGCAAGGTCCGGAGCAAAAAAAAAAAAAAAATTTAAAATAATGCAGGGTCCCTTGTCCAAAAACCATTAAGAAATTCAAGATGGTGACAGCACCGCCAATCAAACCAAGTGTGTGGTCCTTCTGAGTGTGGAGCCGTGTGCCATCACCTGGGTCACATACTCACGAAAATGACCCTTTGTAGACCCCACCTCTCCCAAAGAAATTCCAAAGAGGCAGGGTGAGCAGCTTCAAAAGTGACAGGTTTCAAGCCAAATGAGCCTGGTTAAAATCCAAATTTCACCTCTCAATTGCTCTGCGACTCTAAGATACATTCCTTCACCCCTCTGGGCCTTGATTTCCTCATCTGTAGAATGAGGATGAGACAGAAAACTGCAGACTTAAAGCGATACAAGTAGATCTACCATTTGATCCAGCAAATCCACTACTGGGCATCTACCCAAAAGATCACAAGTCACTTTATGAAAAAGACACCTGCACTCGAATGTCTATAGCAGCACAATTAACAATTGCAAAGTTGTGGAAACAACCCAAGCATCCATCAATTCATGAGTGGATTAATAAAATGTGGCATATGTATACCATGGAGTACTATTCAGCTTTAAGAAACAATGGTGATATAGCACCTCTTATATTTTCCTGGATAGAGCTGGAACCCATTCTAACAAGTGAAGTATCTCAAGAATGGAAAAACAAGCACCACATGTACTCACCAGCAAATTGGTATTAACGGACCAACACTTAAGTGGACATATAGAAGTAACATTTATCGGGCATTGGGCAGGTGGGAGGAGGAGGAGGGGATGGGTAGATACAAACACAATGAGTGAGATATGCAACGTTTGGGGGATGGTCACGCTTCAGGCTCTGACTCAAGGGGGGATGGGGAGCATGGGCAATATACGTAACCTTAACACTTGTACCCCCATAATACGCTAAAATAAATAAATAAATTTAAAAAACGATAAAGTGGCACATGGAAACCACTGAGCAAATGTGGGCTCATCAGCCCCCTCTGCTCCTCTCTCCTCCATATCAGTTTCTTCCTCTTTAAGCTCAAACCAGCACACACACCCCACCACCACCACTATCGTCATTTTTGCCATGGTCGAAGCCACAAAGTAACAGCTGGGGAAAGTTGGGGGACAAGGACACCGCAATGCCACCTGGGGTCGGTGTTCCAGGGAAGGATTGCACTCCTACATCCTCATTCGTCTCCACCCTCACCCTCAGCCAGGCCAGGCTGGAGCCACCAAGTCTGGCTGCGTCCCTTCCCTCTCCCAGGAAGGGCCAGAAGTTCCCAGGGGTTGCAACTCTTCTTTCTCACCTTCTGTTTCTGTGGCAGGAAGGAGAACAAAGAGAGAGTGAGGCTGCACTGGGCCTCCACTGACTCATCATGGCACTGCGGGCAGGCCACAAATAATGATCCCGGCCTCAGCTTTCCCATCTCTAAAATGAGGCTAATGATGCCTGCCACCGGCCTTGGTGACAGGATGTTGGGAGAGCATTCATTACAGTTGCTGTTGCTGCTGTCACTGTGCTTTGGCTAATAATACGCTGCCGTGGTGAGTCCCCAGAGGGCCCTGGGAGCTTTGGGGAAACACATCCTTCCCCATCTTCAAAGCATCCTTGAGAAGCAGGTGGAAGGTAAGTCTCGGGTTCTGGGAGAGAGAAAAGGCAGTCCCAAGAGGCAAGGGCCTTTGTGGCAGGGAGAGGGCTGAGAATGCACGCCTGGGGACCCCATGGGAAGCATGGTGGGAGGTACTCAGCCTCAGGTGATAGAGACTCCTGAGTTCAAATCTCTCCTCTGCTGGGAAGGAGTCAGACAGCCTTGGGCAAGTCAATCTCCCCACGCTTCATCCTGAAGTGGGAATAACGATGCCTACTGCTCGGAGGTGGTAAAGACAAAGTGAAAACATGTGAGTGCAAATGCCGGCACCTAGTAGGTGCTCAGCAAACGTGTGCCTCAGACTGTCCTGCTTCCTCCCTAAGCAGCCAGGAGCACAATGTGCAGAACAGCTCCAACTGATGTCCACGTTGGACACTTTCCGCAAAAGTAGTTTGTTGAATCTTCTCATGTTCGTAACTGCATTTTACGCCTTTCTTAGGCCACACGCCATGCAACTGTGGATTCAGAAAGTGTGGTGGTTATGGGCGACTAGGTCTCCATCACTCTCCTGGGGTCACCTGGCCCTGGGATCCCCACCCAGGGGAATGTCAGGAGGAGGGGGGAGTGGAGGGAGCCCCACCCTCCCGTCCGGCTGGAGACAGCTGTCTACAAGGTGCCTATTCAGTTCCAGTGCATACCCACCTCGTTGACTCCTCCCAATGAGGGTTCGCTTGCGAAAATGGTGGCCCAGGGAGTCTGAGCGACTGGGCCATGATTACACAGTCACTGAGAGGCAGAGACAGGATCCAGACTCCCGTCTTGGTGTCCCATGAGCACATTACAATGTGGTGCCCGAGGCCAGAAACCCGGCTGGAGCTGGCAGCAGGTCGGGAGACTGTCTTGCCCAATCTCTCAGCTTAAGGCTGAAGAAACAGGTGCTCAGCGAGGACAGGGAAACAGTCTGGAAGGATCGAACAAGCCGGGGCCTGTGCCGAGGGCCTTTTCTTCCGCCTTGGTTGGGCGGTGCAGGGAAGACAGTGGGCGGGCCCTGGGGCGACCACAGACTCATGCTGGCCCCCCACTTGGACCCGGAGCAACGGGACCTACAGAGTGTGAAGTGGGCTGGGAGTGGCTTCTCCAATCCCAGCAGATGCTTCTCTAGTCTGTCCTCACCCAGCTAAGCACCTACTGTGTGCCGGGCCTTGGGCAAGTAGGCGGGAGCAGCATGTGGCCGTGCCCACCAGGCGGAAGGGTGGCATTATGCACACGGTGCACTCGGGGAGACACCAACTCAGGGAGGCGCTCTGAGAGCTTCGGGGTGGCAAACACATCCAATGCTGGGAGGGTGGGTGTACCCCAATTTTCCATGGGACAGAAGCTCCTTCTGCTGAGAGCCTTCTGGGCGTCACCTTGTACCTCTTCATCTAGCCATTCAGCTGTATCCTCTATAATAAAGTGCTATTCGTAAAGTGTTAAAAAGCAAAAAAACAAAAACAATAAAAAAGCAGCTCAGGGAAGTGACTTGTCTAAGGCCACGGTGTGCTTGGTGGCAGAGCTGGGACAAGAATCCAGAGCAAACCCAGTGCTCTGACCTCTATACAAGGTGCCATTGGGCCAAGGGAGGAAGAACTTCAATTAAGAGGAACAGACAGGGACTGTGTATGTAACTCACTGTCCAACCAGGACACTTTTGAGAGGGAAAAGGGGCGTTATTAATAAACTCACTAGGACAACAGGCACAGACCAGGCTGTCCCAGGCACAGCGGGACACCTGGTCACACAAACCGTGAACCTGTGATGTACCAGACACGGTGGCAGGAGCTTTCCACCTGTCTGGATGGTCATATCAACCCTGAAAAGTAGAGGTTAGTGCTACGTCTCCATTTGACAGATTCAAACACTGAGGCTCAGGGGAGTGATAAAACCTGCTCAAGACCCAGAGCTCAGAGGCAACTGCAAAAGGCTGGTGAGTGGATAGACTCTGGGTCCCTAGAGAAGGATAGTCAGTTGGTCCCGTGCACCTTGAGAAGGGGTTCGTGGCTGGAGTCTGCCCGCTGTGCGGAGCAGTGCTCGTGGCAAGCCGGTTATCACACACGTTTACTATCACCCCTCAAGAAGGAGTGTCCAAGGCAGCACAGGGTAGCAAGCAGAGGGCCCGCAGGATGGTAGCAGAGGGGTCCTGCGTGGCCAGGAAAGCCTCTCATTCCTGGAGCTGCTGGGTGTGGCTTGGCCTCCCTGGGCAATGGCCTTGCTGAGAGGGAACCTCTCAGCTTCCTTCCTTTTTTGTTCTAAGCTCGCTAAAAAGCAGCCAGTGGTGGTGAGGCGGGGGACTAAGGGCCAGGAGGGCCCTGAGAGGTGCAGCCACCGCAGCCGTGGTGACTGGAACCAGTGCCCCGAGCGGGATCTGACCAGGAGAGTCACAACGAAGAGATCCGCAGGCCGATCCTGGCAGCCCCGGCCAGACCCAGCCCGACCCCCCATGGCAGGTCACGCCAGCCCTCTGCCGGTAGGATGAGCAGGGGTTTGGGGTCTGCTGAGGCCCCTCCACAGTCCCCTGCAGCTCCGGGGCCCCGGCTCCACGGTCCCCCTCAGCCCCACCTCCCAGCACTTTGCTTTCTAACAGGAAGTTCCTTCCTCTTTCTATGTTTCCCCCATTGGCCTATACCCAGCTACCCCCAGCCTGGAGCTTGGGGTGACTTTCAGGAACCTGTCATTGTGAAAAACTTGTCATTGTGAAAAACGCCCAACCGGCCATCTCCAACGACCTGGGGTGAGCGAGGCCCTGTGAATCTGGGCAGCAGGGCCACCGAGCTGTCGGGGTGGCCCCTGACCAGCAAGGAATAAGATGCCCTGGTCATTGCGGCCGTCTCCCCACGTCCCAGCCTCCCCCCACCCCCTGCCCCACCCACATGAACATGAGAAGGAGCCCTGGGAGGGGGCCTGGCAGGACATGCAGGGGCAGGAGCTACGGTGTCGGCTGTGAAAACAGAGAGTGGACAGACTAGTGCCAACAGGACTTGGGGATAAAGTATACGCGATGCCAGACAGTTCTCTGGGTGGCCCTGGGCTGACCCCCTTGTCCCCGCTTTCTTGCCTGCAGTTCTCAAGAACAGCCGTAGAAGCTGGCGGCGGGGAGCAGTTCTCGTGTTCCGTGGCACTGTACGGGAATATGGTTACCGGTAATGTAGTGTATATTTTCAAAAAGCTAGAAGAGAGGATTTTGAACGTCCATAACACAAAAAAACGATAAATGCTCAAGGTGATGGATATGCTTAGTACCCTGATTTGATCCTCCCACATGGTATTCATGTATCGGCACATCACTCTATAGCCAATAAATAGGCGCGATTATTACGTGTTGACTAAAACTAAAAGAAAAAAAAGAGTCACTGTGAAACGGGCTGGGAATGTCACATCCTGAGATAAGAGGGGAGCCGGCCACATAGCCCAGGCTCTGTCCCAGTGCCCGCTCCCCCAGAATAGGATGTCCCCTAACACAGTAGCCCAGCAAGTCACATTACCCTGGGGTGCATGGCCTCTCAGGGCCCCCCAGCTGGAGTGCAGGTGGAGCACATGCAGGGGACACTCCGTCCACCCCAGGCAGCTTTCCCAGCCTCAGGGGACCGGCTTACAGTGAATCCCAGCTTCTCGTGTCCCTTGCTGCCTACCTGCAGGTGACAAAGCTGCTGCAGGTAACCTGTGCTCAGGGGCGTTCTGTCTCACCAGACGCGGACAAGCTGGTGACCAGTGCGCAGGGAACCTGCTGCACGGGGGGGAGAAGGAATCAGCCCAGCACCCATCTGTTCCATTCCACCCCCACGATGCTTCTGTCTTCTGTTCTCTCCATCTTGTCCCCACGCCCTCTCACGTGGGTGAGGGTGTCAGCCTCCTCAGTGGACTCCCGGCTCCAGGCACTCACCTCTCTACGCCACACTGATGCCAGAATGATCTCTCTACAGCTCAGCGCTGGCAGGTCACACGCTCGCTCTAAAATCTTCCCTGGCTCCCCAGCCCCCCCCCCAAATTATAACTTAAAATGCCCACTTGTAGTTCAAGTCCTCCCCACCCCTGCCAATGCCACACCCCACACGGCACGTGCTTTCGACTGTGTACCCAAAACACACCTCCCCGTGCTCGTAGCTAACAGAGCCCCGATTTGTTTTGAACATCTGTCCTCTTCCACACACGCCTCCCTAGCCCACTCCACTTTCCAATGCGCAGATGACCAGATTCTGGCCCTGGAAACACGAGGGGGGAAAGGGGGTGAAAACTTCTAGCAAAGATTTGGGGGGAAAAAGAGGGAGTGAAAACTTCTAGTGAAGGTTTCTTTGCTGACAAGTAGACATTCCTGGGAAGAAACAATCCCTCATCCTCTGCTAGACACTGTCACGTCTGCACGTGACACCCGAATCAGCAGCAGCCCTCCTGTGGCCATGAGGGGTCATGGCCAAGGCCAAGCCTGTGCAAGGAGGGGGGGGGCTGCAGAAAGAACCTGGGTCCCTGGTAGAGCCTTGAGCTGCCATCTTGGCCAGCCTGGAAGCCCCCGACTTCAGGGTTTCTTCCCGTATGAAGTGAGTTGAGATTTTCTGTAGCTCGTAACCATAGACGTCCTGATCCAGTGTCTGGCTCCAAACCCAGGTCACCCCTGGGTTCTGGACTTATCCTGGACTTTTCCACTTCTGTGCTTTTTCCCATGTGGTTGCCTTGGCCCATCTGTCAGAACCTTGTCCGTCCCTCAAAGGCCAACTCAAATGCTACCCCCAATTTGAGTCTGCCCTTGGACCCACGGACCACAAGCGGCATCTCTTTCCTCTGCACTTGATTTACAGTCTCGCCCTAGCCCTGGCCACTCCACCCCACTCAAGAGAGTCGGGGCATCAGGTCTTATTCCCGCTGTGGGACCGGAGGCTCCAAGAGGGGAGAGTCCATGCACTATTTACCCTGAGAGGCCGCACAGCCCTCTTAGAGGTGTCCCCAGCCACTTTGTCAGCTTCTGCGTCCCTACTCCCGACTTCGTTCTTTTCCTATTGCTGCTGTAACAAATGACCACAAGCTTAACAGCTTAAAGCAACCCAAATTTATGATATTACAGTTTCTGGAGGTCAGCAGGCCGAAATGGATCTCACTGGGCTAAAATCGCAGTGTCAGCAAGCTCTTGTCCCTTCCTGGAGGCTCTGGGGGAGCGGCTACTCCCTTGCCTTTCCAGCTTCTAGAAGCCACCTGTGTTTCTTGGCTCATGGCCTCTCCCTCCGTCCTCAAAGCCAGCAGCCACATCAGTCCAACCTCTGCCTCCATCCTCACGTCTCCTGCTCTGACCCTGGCACTCCCGCCTCCCTCTTAGGAGGACTCCTGTGGTTGCATCGGGCCACCCGGATAACCCAGGATGATCTCCCATCTCAAGATCCCTAACTTAGTCACACCTGCAAAGTCCTTTCTCGGTCTGAGAGATGGCATGTCCGTAGGCTCCAGGGATTGGGAAGCGGACATCTGAGGGGTGCGGGGAAGTATTCTGCCTACCACGCCAGCTTGAGCCCTAAGTGAAACAATCAGAAATTTATTTGAAGGACGATAGTTAAACAGCATCATCAAGATTAGGACAGAGATTCTCAGGGTCCATCCAAGTTCCTAAATATTACAACACAAATGTCCAAGGTGACATTTCTCAGAATTTAGCCAAGTGGAGTCCATTTAGCTCTCATAAAAGACTTGGACCCAAAACAGGGACAAATAAAACAAAAGGCCAGTATGAGAGCTGAGGGACAGCAAGAACTGGTACTTAGTCCCTGATGCTTAAACTTGAATGTCTTAGACCCAGCATCTCCAGGATTGGTCCTAATTCCAGGGATGGGTCCAAGTGGCCCCCAGGGCAGGCAGAGCAAAGACATAGAGGCTGGACGCTCAGTAGGGCCTGTGACGTTGAAAGCCTTATCTGTCCTGTGTCCCGTGACCCCAGAGCCTTGTTTTCTGCTATCTCATACCTAAGTCCACCAGGAGTGTTAGTCACCTGGTGACAAGGTGTTCTTTTATTCATGCCTTGGTAGAAGTGTTCTGGTAAAGAAGAGCCTAAGCCCAAAGAAGCAGCCTCATGTGGTAAAAATAGAGGCACCATGCCAGGCTGATGGAAGAGCTGCGTGCTACCCCAGGAGCGTGTAGCCCTCCCCTCAGGAAGCCCCTCAGCGTCCAGCTCAGGCCTCAAACGTGGTCGCCTTTGGCAGTTGGAGCTTCATCCGGGCCTTTGGACCCCAAAGCTATGTGCCCCAGAGCACCGCTGTCACCTCCCCTGAGTGGCCCCCGGCACGAGATGGCTCATCTGCACCCTGAGAAGGCCTCTTTGTCCACTAAAAAAAGGAGAGAGAGAGACAGTAAACAGAGTTTTACAATACTTAAAAGTGGTTACAATCAAAATAATCAAAGGCAAAACACGTTGCCTCCAATTCCCCTTTGAAGCTATTTCACAAACTAAATTCCTTTCCTTTGACCAACTTTCCCAATCCTCACATATTTACCTTGCGGGGGAGGCTGGTGACACGCTCAGAGCCACATCCCCTGTGGCAGGGCTCTACCCAAGGCGGGTGCCCCTCGAGGACACCCCCAGCTCTCCTCCAGAGCCAGCAACCCCCAGGCAGGACACGCGTCCCAACCAGCGAGCTGACATTCCCACAGCCACCCTCTCGGGGGGCCACAGGGCTCCCACTTCACAGATGAGAAAACTGAGGCCCTGAGAGGTTTAGGAACGTGTCCCAGATTCACAACCAGCTGGTGAGGAGCAGGCCTGGGGTTGGAATTCGGGCTGGTCACCCTTCGTGCCCAGGGCTCTGCCACATGCGAGCAGCTGCCCAGCGTTCAGTCTCAGGGGCTCTCCACACTCTGAAAAATTGTGGAGGCCCCCAACACGCTTCCATTTTTTGTGGGTTATGTCTAATGATATTTGCTGTATTTGAAATTAAAAATAAGAAGTGTTTAATCTTTATTAATTTCCTTAAAATAGTAACAATGATAAACCCATTTTACGTGAACAGAAATAATATTTTTTTCATTAAAAAAAAACCTATTATCCAAATCAAAACAAAAATGAGTGAGAAGCATGGTGTTGTTTTACCTTCTGCAAACTTCGTGCACGTTGAGCTTGAGAAGAAAGCTGGAGTTTCACATCTGCTTCTGTCTCCGGTACCCTGCCATGCACCTTCTGGATAAAGCCTATGAAGAAAATTCTAGGATCTCACCCTCTGAAAGGGTCCCCGGACCAGACTTTGAGAATCACTGCACTATATTATACTACTTCATTTCTGATGCCCCAAACCTATGTTCCTAAAGCTCTACTTGCACAAAGTAGACGCCTAGTATATTTGTTGAATGAATAAATGAGCAAGTCCAGAGCAAAGCTGAGTGAGGGGGGAAAAGGTCACGTCTTTAGGTCTCTAAAAGAAGGTTTGGGGTTTGTCCGTGGGCTTCAATTATCCAGACACTTCCTTGCCATGAGGTAGAAGGGGAGGAGAGTCAGTAACGCTTTCTAAGTCAGGGCCACTGTGAGTGGTTGTGAAGGTTGTGGACTCTGCAAGAATGTCTAAGATGGTGCCAACTCATGTTCTGCTCACCAAGCCTGTACCTTGGAGCAGGGCTGAAGAAGAGAGCATTTTCCTAATTTATACAGTGGCACACCCAGCAACAGCTAAGGCCTTACCACGTAGGCGTGAGTCGCCCAAACACATCTTGATGTGGCAAGGGACAAGTAAGTCACAAATTCTTGGAGATGCTACAGCCAACCTGGGCTGAGCTAGGCAGGTTGGGCTGCAGAGATTGGACAGGAATCCTCATTTCAGCTCCTCTTACACAGCCTGGACCTACATCTGGAACAGCTACAAACCTAGTGAGCAAGGACGGGTCACCACACGAGCTGGTACCCAGTATCCCTGCAGCCAGTGTGGGCTCTGGAAAAGGACCCAGAAGGGACAAGCAGCGTGGCCTGCTGGTCTTGGCTGTTTTGCGGTGGTTGTCATCCTAGAGACATTGTGCTTATGTGTGGAGGTATATTTGGTTGTCACAGCCTTGATGGCGGCAGCAGGGGAAGGCTACTGGCATCCAGAGGGTAGAAGCCAGAGATGCTACTAACATCCTACAATGCACAGGACATGCCTCACAGCAAAAAAAAAATTATCCATCTGAAAATGTAACCAGAGCTGAGGTTGAGAAACCCTAGTGCAATGGAGAGAATATGGACTCTAATCTCAGGGGGAGATTCAGATCCCAGCTGCGCTGCTTTCTAATTCTGTGACTGTGGGCAGGTCCCTTACCTTGCTTCGCTTTTCCGTGCAATGGAGGGAATCATACCCACCTTGTAAGGCTTGTGAGAATCCAATGAGCCTCTGTGGGAGGCACAGACTCAACAAGCTGGTGACAGCAGTCATAGCAATGGTAACCCTGTATCCAGTGCCTGCCATCGCCTGCGCTCTGCTAGCTGCCGGGCGAATGACATTGTCTCTACTTCCTTTCCGGAAGTTCGCACGCAGCCCAGCAGCCAAGCAAAAGTTCCACGATGACAGCTCTTTAAGTTGACATGCATGTGAACTGTGGATGGAATGTTTAAAAATAAGAGAGACTATGGGTGGAAAGAATTTTTTTCTTCTCTTTTTTTCTAAAAAAGAAATCTTTCATGCTATTTTTATGGTTTTTCCCATCAAAAGGAGAAAAGAAAGGGACTGAGTAAATTCAATATTTTTCCAAAGGAAAAAATTTTTTCAAAATTTTTCCAAAGGAAAAAAAACATACCAATGATTGAATATGAACATAAGTGCCTTTCATCGTGGCCCCTAACAGTGGTCTTGGCATAGATCTAATTTCCACGCATCAAATCATTT
The DNA here is from genome assembly GCA_008750895.1 of Mirza zaza. NCBI lineage: Eukaryota > Metazoa > Chordata > Mammalia > Primates > Cheirogaleidae > Mirza > Mirza zaza. Next base: position 7,911 of record VSMD01092587.1, on the reverse strand, counting down.
CCTCATGTATGGTTGGCATTCTAATAAAGGCAGGTGCTAGGTCTTCGGGTAAAGTGAAGAACAAACCCTTTCACGAGTCTGCTTAGAGCAGCTGCACTTTCCGCCTTTGTGAAGCTGGACCTGACCTAGTGCTGATAGGTATGTGAGGTGGGTGGGAGCAATCAAAGAAGGCTTCCTGGAAGAAGCGAGATTGGCGTCACATTTTTGAACATAGGGATTCATGGGGAGGAGGGAAGCCCACCTGAGGGCTGAAGTGACAAGTACAAAGGCTCAGAGACAACTGTCCCGGAGAGACCATCCCTGGGGAGGCCTTGGAAGACACACTGAGCAAGGCTCTCCGGGGCTGCTTGGGCTCCAGAACTCCCAGATGGAAAAGCCAGTGGGCCAGGCAGCAATGAGTCACGAAGCTTTCATCTTTGCAGTGCCCTTCAGTGGAGGGTGGGCAAGGCCACTGCCACAGCCTCTGTCTCCTGGGGGCCCCCTGCTGAGAAGCTGGGAGTCCCCCTTCTCACACTGTGCCCCCCTCCCAGCCCACCCCAGGAGGGGCCCCCTCCCCCGCCAGCCGATTCTCCAACGCCACCACGGTATGCCCTGAGCTCTTCTCTGTCCTCCCACATCCCTCACCCCAAGCTAGAGCACCCTGGGCAGCGAGCTCTCCCTCTCTGAGCCTCAGCTTCCTAGTTTTTAGGGTGAGGTTGACGACAGATTTACTTTCTCGGGCTGCTGTAAGAAACCAGGAGACCCTGAGGCAAGTGCTCGTCGCCCTGCCTAGGGCCACTCCTTCTTCAGGAAAGCTGTGTTCAGCTCACTGCGCCCACACCCCCCACTTCTGCTGCCTCCCCCACACCCAGGGGGGCCTCTGGCTGCCCTGAAGGGGCCAGACACCACCAGCTCCCCCACAACAAGCACCCTGGGGAGAACCTGCCTTAAACACAAAGACACAAGGACCTAGGACTTTAAAACTTGCACGAAATCAAGTTTTGAAGAAGACAGGGATGGGGGAGGCAGACTTTGAATACCCCTCCCCTCCTCACTGAATCCACTCCCTACCCTCCCTCCCCCACACAACACATACATTCACACAAAGACTAACAAAATATCCTTTGCTGGGTGCTTACTAAGTGCTGGGGCCTGTGCCGAGCATTTGCACACAGCAGCACATCTGTCCTGCAAGGAAGACACAGACTCACATGGAGGCCAACGCTTAGAAAAGGTGGATAACTTGCCGAGGACTTCATGGCTGGCAGAGTTCAGTTGCATGACATCTGTTCCTTCTGTGAGGCCACCTTCCCAATCACTTCTCCTCTGCCTGCAGCCTGCAACCCACTCCCACTGCACCTCAATCTCGCCTTGGGGCTGCACTAGAGTCTGGCCCATCCACACCCATCCCCAACTTCCTTCTCCCATGTCCTCCTCGAGTTGAAAGCCTAGAAAATGAAATGCACGGCTTTCCCCTTTCCCTTGCAGTTAAGGGTCACCGTGTGGCCCAGTTGTGACCAGTGAAATATAAGCAGAAGTCTGCTGGGAAGGGAGAGGCATCTGGGAAAGTTTATGACTTTCCCAGTAAATGTAAACAGCCCCAGCTGGTGTGATCTCTCGCTCCTTCCTCCTGCCTCGCCTGTGGGCACGATGCCTGGAGGTACAGCAGCCCTCCTTCTGGAAGGATAAAAGTCAATACTCTAAGGTGGCAGAGCAAAAGATCAAAGGAGCTGGATGTTGATGGTATGGTTGAGTTTCTGTACCAGCTCTTGCCTGCCCACCTGCAGACTTCTTGTGTTGTGAGAAAAATAATCCCTGAATCATTTACACTGCTGCGGGCTGGGTTTTCTATTACTTGCTGCTGAATGCACTCCTAATATACTATTCACATCCTAATCCTATACCCCGACCAAAATCCACACACCAAGCCCCACCTGAACACTGTCGCTTAACACTATTGCCTTGTATAATCACTCTCCCACTGCCTATATCTGCCCCAAACAGCCCACCCCAACCCCAGCCTCTACGGCATGGGCCCATCCCTACACCCAGTGCTTTGGTCCACAGGGGGCTGAAGCATTCCTTCTATCGTCCCCGCCGTTCAGGATCCAGTAGCCTCTGCCTCTACCCTCCCCACTTCCCGGGCTTCATAAACCACCCCCGCCATCACGGGATTGCTTTGGAAAGAGAACCGACTTCTTCTGAAGGCCAGCAAGAGTCTAGTCCCACTTCTTTTTGCTGAGTTTTCCTGAGGACAGATTTATCCACCTAAGGCCACATAGCCCTCTCCCGGTGCAGAAAACTTCTGCTCTGTGGGGAAAACAAAGAAAACAACAACGGAAACCTTTGCCTTCTCTTTAAGAACTTCATTTCAAAATGCTGGACCGTGGCGATCATTTGACAAACATGGTGTTAGGCAACGCCTCCAGGGGCCAAGAGAGACACTCAGGGAACTTCCTCTATCCAGGGTGAGCTAATCGTGGTGACCAGTGGCTTTGAAGTGGTTGAGCCAGGCCCCCTTACTTAGATGGGGAGCAGAGCGGCCAGGGAGAGAGTCCAGACTCTCAGACCCTGCACCTGTCTTCCCAAGGCCACCGCCCCCCATGAATGAATAACGCACTGCCCTGAGGAGAGCAGGAGCTGCCACTCCCCTTTGAGTGGGACAGCAGCCCCCACCCCTGCTGACACCAGTCTGAGGCGCAATGTCTCACCACAAGACACCCCTCCCCTTTGGATCCAGATGCTGAACCTCTGTCTGCAGCGCAGTGTCGTTACCTGTGACCTGGGGAGGAACCCCCCAAATTTCCCCCCCACACACACACACAGCTCTGTCCTGCCGACGATGGAGAAATGGCCTGCCGGGCACACGCCCAGGCCAGGAAGCTTTGAAGAGCAGGGAGGAGGGAGACCAGGGCAGACCAGGGCAGAGTTGCACGACCTTGCGCAAATGACCTGCCCCCTGTGTCTCAGTTGTGTCCTGTAAAATTTGGATTATAATACTATCTACATCATAAGACTATTTTGAAAATGCAGAGAGATTATACAACATGCTGAGAAGAACATGTGGTTCGTATAGGCATGTAAGTGTGGTGACACAGGACAGGCATTCAGTGGCAGGAAGGTCTCGCCTCCCCAGGAGACACCTGCCCTCACCCTCATGAAAGCGGGAATGGGCAAATAGCTGGTGATTTCAGGTTAAAAGCTCTTGCCCAGTTATCATCTTAATGCACTGATTAAAGACAGAAAAGAGTTATAAACTAAGAGCTGGCACTGGGATTCCTCCAAAGGAAAGAACTACCTTTGTTCAGGGTGTGTGTTGTGGGGGCTGGGGGGAGGTATAAATACCTTGATAGGGACTTAGGAGGCCAAGTGAAAATGGGAGGGGACTTTGAGGATCTACCACCAGGCAGGGACATGTTCTGCAGCAGGAGTGGGAGGGAGACGTCTCAGAAAATCTCCAGGAACATCTCCTAAAGTTGCAAGTGCTTGGGGATGTGTGACCTACAGAGACCAGAGGGCGATCTATGATTCATGCTGGGAACAATGTATCACAGGACTGAGGTTGCACTTGGAAGGGACAAAATTCCTGGGAGAGTTTCGTACTGCCGTGGGCAAAAGAAACCGAGGGTTTACGAACTAGAAGGCCACGATGGCTCCGAGGAAAGAAAACAGCATTTGCAAGTTGGAGAAATGGAGGCAGAATTCAAAGTGGCTGAGGGAGCAGCAAGGGCCATGAGAATGCTCTTGAGCCAGGACACTTGCACTTTGCTTAGAAACACTTTTTCCCCAGTGACCCTGTATCCACACATAGAGAGTGACCTGTGCATACACACACACACACACACGTGCATGTCCACATGTAGAAGAAAAGAAATGGAGGAGATGGATTGGGGTCGGGGTTTAAAGGTGTCCATGCCAATTTCATCTGGCCCTTAAGGGACAGAATGACCCCCAGGGACATGAGGGTTACATATGCAAGAGCACAGCACACCCAGAAGTGCCCTCACGGGTGCTGTGTTCTCTGTGTCTTTGTCCCTGCGGGCCAGGCATCTGTGCCTGGGAGCCTGGGGTCCTCGTGTCTGTGCGCCTGCGTATTTGTCAGTGTTTGCCCCGCAGGCCACGGGGGAAGAAACTTCAGCTCCCTGTGTGACTGTTCTCCTGTCTTTTCTCCATATTTTCTGGACCCTCTGTGTCACGGGCCTAAGAAAAACCTGGGCAGAATTCTGGCTTCATTCTGGAATCAGGAAACCTCAGAACTGGACAAGACCTTGGAAACACCTGGACCCAACCACCCCTTCGAGAAATGGAAAAAATAAGGCGCGTTTTACCAGAGAGCAGAGAGGCTTCCAGAAAGGAGAAAGAGATCTAGAATCGTGTGGCTACTGAGCACTTCAAATGTGACTGGTACAAATCGAGATCCACTATAGGTACGAAATCCATCACAGACTTCAAAGACTTAATCTGGAAAAAAGGGTGTAAAATTGCTCAGTAATTTTTACATTGATTGCATGCTGCAATGATAATATTTTGGATATATTGGGTTAAAATATATTATTAAAATAGGCCAGGCATGGTGGTTGATGCTTATAATCCCAACACTTTGGGAGGCTGAGGCAAGAGAATTGCTTGAGCCCGGGAGTTCAAAGTTACACTGAGCTGTGATTATGCTACTGCGCTCTAGGCTGGGCAACAGGGTGAAACCCTGTCTCTCTAAAAAAAAAAAATATATATATATATATATATATGTATACACACACACCCACACACATGTATATATAATTAAAATTAAATTTACCTGTTTCCTTTTATTGTTTTCAATGTGACTATCAGAAAATGTCAAATTATTATGTACGCAGCCCCCATTTCTGGCCCACTTTATATTTCTGTGGGATACCCTGAATTAGAGTCTTACACCAGACATTTAAGTTCTCTGCGCCCCAATTTCCCCAGCTGTAAAATGGGTACAATAATACTGATCTCTTGGGGTTGTGAGGATTAATTGCAGAGCATACGGAAGTGCTTTTAAAGCTTAAGAGGCTGCTCAGATGAGGGTGGGGGTGGTTGTAATTCAGACGCTGGCCAAGAGAGAAGGCTAGAAAGAATGAAGGATTGAATGCCCGAAGGGTCAGCCCTGAGAGTAGGCAGGGCACATGGCCACCCACCCACCATGGTTTTGGTGCTGGAGAAGAATGACTTCCCCCAGTCCCATAGTCCCATTACCCAGACCAAGCCTTTCAAAGGCTCAAGTCACCATGTTCTTGCTCATTCCATACCATCCCCACCTTCCACAGGTCCCCAGCCACCCCCAGTCCCCTCTGGCACAGGCAGCATCTACTTCCAGAGTAGCAGGAAGCCTCCTTCCCCGGGGCACCCACCCTTACCAGGTCCACTGCGCGTCTCAATGGAATTTCCCAACTATGCTTTTTCTCTGCTGTTTGCCAGAGACTCAGTGTCCTAAGAGTTCTAGAAAGAGGGAGATGGCCCCAAACGTGGCCTGAGGGGACCAGCCCCTTCCTGGGACCATCACCCAGGGCAGTCCCTGTTGCAACGGTGGTCTCGTAACAGTTGCTTACAAACCCGGTTAGGCAAGCTGCTTTTGCGTGATGGGGCTATCTTGAGTAAACAGCATCCTATGTCCCCTGCCGGTCACTTGCTCAAGACATTGCTGGACATTGCATTACAGCCACTGACACACAGAGTTTTGAAAATGAAAACAGGCCCTCTGGCCTATGATCAGATAGCATTTAACTCATTTATGATTGCGCCAAGTTTTCCCAAGGCCCCAGGGCCACAGGATAGATACTGTCCCAAACACAGGCAGATGTTGGGGATAGTTGGAGCTTCAGGTCACCTACAGGATGAGGATTCCAAAGGCCAACAGGCCAGGTGGGTTCTATATCACCTTGGCCTCAGTAGTTCCCACATGGGTGTCTGGGGCTGTCCAGCTTCTTAGGCTAACCTGGGACACAGGTTCAACCTCCAGGGTGTTGGGAAAGTTAGTGTTGTTTTGTTCCATCCATTTCACCCCTGATTCTTGCCACCCTTCCTCCTGATAGACCCTGAATTGAAAGGGATGGATAAGGTGTATTTCTGGTACCTATTACTATGAAACACACCCAACCATACTGGTTTAAAACAACCATGATTTCTTATTTCTCACAATTCCGCTGGGTGGCTAGACAGTTCTCCTGCTGTCAGCCATGTGGCTGCACTTGCTAGGTGGTCAGTTAGAGCAGAAAGTCCAAGGTGGCCTCACTCATGAGTCCAACAGGTGGTGCTGACCGTTGGCTGGGGCACCTGAGTTCTGCTCCACGTGGCCTATCCTCCTCTGCCTGCCAAATGGCTGCTTCACACGGTGGTCTCAGAAGAGCCTTCCAAGAGGTGAAGGTGAAAGCCACCATCAGAGGACTCAAGGACCAGCCCAGGGACAAGGGGTAGGGAAATGGACTCTGCGTCTTCATGGAATTGCCAAAAAATACAATTTTCAAGCAACCACAAGGCAAGAGAGCACAAATGGCACCATGGAAAATTTTTCCCATGATTAGAAAAGTTATATTTTCTGAATCAAGAATCCAGAGACCCAGACTGACAAGAATGTGCGTGCAAAGGTGAACCAGTGGCCCACATCGAGTGATGTATCAAGTGAGGTGTTTCTCAGCCCTGGCTGAGCGTTAAAGCCGCTGGGGCAGCCTTTCCAAATCCCAAGTCCCTGGGCCCCACCCAAGACCTGCTAAATAAGAACTTGGATTGGGAGGCAGCCGAGGTGGGGAGGATTGGGCCAAGCAATGTGGATTTTCAAAAGCATCCCCAGTGATTCTGATCCATAACCGGTATTAAGAACTGCAGAATTAGCAAACAAGCTTTATGGGAAATATGATCAAGGCAGGAAATCTAGAAATGTGGGACATGAGCCTGTCTTTTATAGGTAGGCTCCTCCTCTATCCAACCTAACAGATCGTTGTTGGGATTACCGGAGTCTAACACTGGTGTCTACAAGTGAACAAAACAAAGGCCCTGCTCTCAAATTACAGCTGAGGCTCACTGTGGGCCAAGCCTTGTTCTGCAGACTGTCCCACACATAGACTCATTCCATCTCCATGAGGTGGATACTCTCATGAGCCTCATCTTACAAATAGGAAAACTGAGGCTCAGAGAGGTTATGTGGCTTTTCCTAAACCACACAGCTAATAAGATGATACAGTTGGAACTCAAACCCAGGCCACCTGGCTTCAGAGTCCAGAGTCCATGCTCTTAACCACTAGATGGTCTGCCTCGCTCAGAGCACACGACCCCAGGCGAGAAAGCGGACGACCCACCACACCAGGCTGTGAGCACTGTGGGCGCGGGAAAGAATAGGGCCAGGAGGAAGGCCGTGTGTTTTCTCTGGCTCACTAGTTGTTCTTAAACCAGTGGTTCTCAACTCTGGCCATATGTTAGAGTCACCTGGGGAGCTTTCTAAAGATAAGGATGCCCCACCTGAAAGATCTTATTCACTTGCTTTGGGAGGTATCCAGCCATGGAAGTTTTTTAAAAGCCCCCCAGCTAATTCTAGCGCACATTCAGAATCGAGATTATAGGCTCCTGGGCAGGAATTCCTTCTTCCCTGCAGGGAGAATGGTAGTCTCAGCATTGGGGGCACCTGTGACCACCATGTCCCATGAACTTCCTAGAAATCAAACACACTCATGCCAAAAAGATCCTTCTGGTTACTGGACCAGATATCCTCAATCTTGGTTGCACACTGGGGACAACTAGGCGGCTTGTCAATGATCCTAATGCCTCACCCAGATATTCTGATTGAGTTAGTCTGGCATGGGGTGGAGCCTTAGAATCTCTTATACCCATCTCCCAGGTTGACTCTAATGTGTACGAAGTTTGGGAACTACTGATCCCTTCCTAGACTCTCAGTTTATAGGTTTAAAAAAAAAAAAA